>JAPTGZ010000002.1:23976791-23988974 GCA_029814645.1 Fowleria isostigma
CATACATAGTTTCTGTGTATTTCTATATGCACATTCTCCTTTTATAATTCCTTATATATAATTTTATATGCATATTTTCCATGTCTATTTTTCATATATATAGTTCCATATGCACATTCTTTATGTGTAGTTCTTGATGTATAATTTATTTACACATATTTTCTGCGTATATTTGCCATGTCTGATTCTGTATGTGTATTCCCTATCCTTCTCTATACAGACTTGCTTATGTATATTTGTGCATATGGTGTTTTCATCTTTTTTTTAGCAATCTTTCCATGTAAATCTGTGTACACATAATGACATGTATATGAACAGTATTGAATATTGTACATGTATATATAATTAGAACAGTACATGGAGTGCATAAACTTGAAATAAACTAAATTAAAATCAATTCATCTTGACTCAGTTTGTGTGTGGAAGTGTCTGAATTCTTTTTCTCTGACTCGTCACATATGTCAGAGTTACATGTGTGTGTTTGCATGCGTCGGGATGTGACGCTGCCTACTATTCTTACTTTTGTCCTGGCTGTCGGCTCTAACAGTAAACAGGCGACTCATTGTCAAGTTCCAATCTGCTCTGGCCTCGGCTCCTTGGATAACCCTGCCATACATCACTAGTTTGAAGTTTTGTGCTTGTGTGTTGCTCTTTTGTGCATGTCTCTGTGTGTCAGCGTGTGCGTAATCAGTGGGAATGTGCTTAATTAAGCAAGATAGGGTGGGGGCATAAAGGGGGCAATAAAAGAACAATCTCCCCATTCTACTGGGGTTTCCCTCAGCGGGAAATAGATGACACATGGGCACAGTGAGGACAGCAGGAGTCTCTGTGAGTCACAGGATGACTAACATTAGCTGATAAAGGAACTCTACAGCTGTTTTAAAACCTGATAGTGAATTCCCACACACGTATGAATAATAGTCATACTTCCTTTGTTGGGTCACTTAAAATCCAAAATAGTTCTCAAATGGATGCATATACACCTCTGGAGAAAATGAAGAGACCACTGCAATTTCCTCTGTAATCAATATGTGTGCATGTATGACGGTCATTCCATTCCTGTGTCTGTTGAATTCCAACACAATCACACCTTATTCTACTGAAAAAACACCTGATCCATGTCTGATTTAAGAAGAAGTATAAAACTCACCACTGTGGCCATTACTGTCTTGTGGGTGGTCAAAACAGTGTTATTAGTACCACAAAAGTAATTGGAATTTTAAAAAAAACTATTGAAAACTACTGGACTTCTGCTCTGACAATGTTCCCAAATTCTGAGGACTGTTTTTTTCTATCAGGACTATGCTCCTGGTCTCAGCTAGGTCCATAAAGGATGTGGATGACGGACCACCAGATGAAGACCCTGTCAAGGCCAGAACAACCTCCAGACTTGAACCCACTGCGGAAACTTCTAGAACAGAATCAAGATGAATGGAACCAAGACACCCAACATGGATGAGCCTCTTGAATTTCTATGTCAGGAGGAGCATGAAGTCATCCAACAGCAACGATGGAGACAAGACATGTGAAAACTGTCAATAAAAATTGGAGTTATTTCACCAAATATTGATTTATCAATTACTGGTAAAACCAAGTTACAGCATTGTGTTATTTAGAAATCAAAATGAACTTGTTTTCCTTGCATTATTTGAGCTCTTAAAACAGTGTCTTTTGACCATGTGTCATGTTCTGCAAATACATGCTCTAAATAACAATATTATTTGGAATAAAATATTGTTAGAAGTCAAGAGAATTAAACAAAAATGTTCATTTTACTCCAACACATACCTATAAATGGTCAAATCAGAGAAAGTGATCTCTTATTTTTTCCAGAGCTGTATAGTGAATGGAACTGGGACAAACCCACAGTGCTGTCTCCCGTCTGACTCATCTGGTGTCTGTGTGGGACATTCTGCTCGGCCATGTTTCCTTCATATGCTTTTGTCAGCGTTGCCGGGTTTGTCTATCGGCTGAATATATTTGTCTTTCTATAGGTCACTCAGACCGTGAGCACTGCACACATTTGTAATGAAGATATGGAGAACAGAGAAAAACATCCAGCGTTGGGGCTGACAGTTGTCATGGCAACCACATAATACAATAAGCCTGGAGTCGGCCATTTTGGGTAGCCTGTTGTGTTTGATGTTGGAAGGCTGATGTTACATATGAGTCATCCTATAAAAATAAAATAGTTCATACTGAATAAGTCCAACGCTACAGAGACACTTGAAATGTGTGTGTCATAAATGTTCAGTTTTTAGTGAATTAAACTGTAACCTTAATCCAGAAAAAAATGGCTTATCTCAGAATTGACGTTGCGCCTATAGTTAATGAACAACATACATGTCACCTCCATCCAGCCAGATTCTCCGTCCTTGTTTCCATCCCCCCACATCTGCAGGGCTGCTTCTTTTGTTTTGGTTAGTGACGTCTCATGGGCTATTTATAGGGACGTATGTTATTGTGTAAGACTGTGTGGAAGGCACAAAGAGCCTGAGCGGCTGCCATATTCACTGCAGCTGCCTCAGGATCTTCAAAAGAGCAGAGTGAAAATGAAGCTCCAATAGGAAGAGCTACAGATGTGACAATGGACATCTGGGAATTTAGACGTATGTTGTACTCTAGTTTATCTTCCAAATGTATTGTCATAAGTAGTCTTGTATTTTCTATCTAAACAACTGCACATGTTACACATTATGAAGTCAGTGGCTGTGCAATTTGTAAACAGTGGTTTCTACGACTGCACAACTGATTATTCATTCAAAAAAACTACATCATTTCCCAAGATAAATACATGAAGAAAATATTTTTTGCTATTTAGTAGCTAGTAACAAGTGTTAATTTTCACATGCTACAACCTGGTATAATATATCTTTCCTGTTTAAGGTTAATTATATTGTACATTGTCCCTGTAATAAATAAATAAATAAATAAATGAAATGTCTTTATTCTTTCATTAAATGAATCTATTCAACTGATTTTTACTCCTTTTAAGATCAGATATGTATAATGATGATTGTAGAATTTATCTCATTTAAGCAGATCTGGATTTTCATTATTTTAAGTTTACCAATAACAAAGTTGAAATTAATTATTAATTTCCACTTTTCATCTATTGATATCGTGTATTTAAATGATTCTCAAGTGGTACATATAATAAAAGTCTGTTTCACTGACTGAAACATCCTTTTATTTTTCCTAATTTTAATGCTTTAAATCCTTCAATATATCTTACTATCTTATATCTTCACTGTTTTTACTTTATTGTCGTCACTTATACTTTTTGTTATTTTCTGATACGTATCAAATGTTTGGTCGGCTGTATCGTAAATGAGGTTGCTTTCTCAATATATCATAGAGTTTAAATGAATAGAGGTTATAGTCTTAGTGTTTCCCACAGGGCACTCTTAGTCGATTAATGACATTAGTGATATAAATAATGCACAAAGTAGAATTATTCAAAAGCAGTAGCCTATATATTAGTAATAGGTTACACATAATAGCACCAAACAAACTTGCGCAGAAGACATTGATAAATGATTTCAGAATCTTTTTATTTGAAATGTCAGTGTTTAAGAGAAAATAAAACAGCAATATAAATATTAGCATAAAAATAAGAGTAACACAGGGGTAAAGCATGGGGGCTAAGCATTTGATAAGAAAGATAATACAGCAGGATAGAGTAGTATTAATTCAGCAGCGGACGGACTTACACATATATAATATTTATAATCATTTGTTCATATGGACAGAAAGAGAATGAGAGGCATTCTTCACAAATGCACAAGATAAAATCACCGCAAAAGAACATTAAGAGGTTACAGAAGGATAGAAACATTTTCATATTTTTTTGTTTTGTTTCTTTACTGGGTGATAAAAGATAGTAGAGAGAAAATGAACACAAAAATATGCGCAACACATATCACAAGTTAACTAGTCTACGTGTGTCACTTTGTTTACTTATCTAAAGTTATCTTTAATTCATTTATTTACACTGAAGAGTTAGTTGGCTTTCATGGTGCTTAGTTACTACATTGCAACACAAACTGTTGAAGAACATCTCAGATTTTAATTCATTACAGATTTTTTTTTTTTTTTGTGTGTGGTTTTCTCATTTTTCTTGAAAAACAAAATGCAACACATTCCAGTAGTAAGCCACGTCTTGTGGAGAGGGACTTTTATTTTGAAAATGTTAGACGTGGTCCCTACTTTACAAACAACTGGCTCATACCATCAACAGGACGTTGTTTATTTACAGTGGGGGGGGTGCCTTGCAGACCAGGGTGTGGAGGGGGAGGGATGTGAGTGGGACACGGGGTGGGGTATTCCATGGATCTGAATGGAGGACAGATACTGAACCTCCGACACCTTCGCCTTTCACGAGTGGTAGCGTCTGCAGGTAACAGCTGTGCTTGGCTCTGTTGACCTTTACCTGGGTCAGTGCATTGGACAAAGTTTTGGAGGTGAGTGGGTCAACAGTGACTGTACATTCAGTGGTTAGAGCCAAGGTCGTTTTTCCCACTCCTCTGGTGTCAACTCCACCAGTGTTCCACTCACCGCACCCTCTCCACGCCCTCTAACCTGGCCTTCAACCTGCCCTTTTTCATGCAGTTGGATTGAGGCGGGGGCCTGACAGACAGATGGACGGCAACGTAAAGACTTCATATTTTGCTCTAACAGTTCCTCTATGCTATTGAGTCTCCCAAAGAAAAACAAAAACAAAACATGTGTCACATCAAGACGTTTCTTCAGCACTTCAGGGTAGTGAGGGGAATACTCCACTGAGGCCCTAGAAGCCTACAAAGTGTCTAGAAACTCCTAAGCACTTAAGTTTACCACATCTATGCGTTTCCCTAAAGAATGAAGTGATTACTACCCCTACATCATCTCATCTTCAGAATACGAACAGTGCATTTTTCATTGTTTGGCTCTCAACGTGGGGTAGTGAGTGAGGGGAGAACACGAGCTGGGTGTGGAGAGGAGGAGGGGGAGAGGGTGCAGGGCAGCAGAACAATGTCAGCGCCCATCTGGAGATGTTAAAAAAAAACAGAAAAGAGGCCAGACCCTGCTGCTGTGCCACCTGCATGGACAGCATGACACAACACCGCGCTGCCACACCCTCTGCCAACCTTTCCTCTAGGTGCATGCTCAGGTCATAAAAATATCAAGAGATTAAAATCTTATCCTTTAAACTATGATTACAAAAGTAATTTTTCATTTTGTGTCAAGTAAATGCTACATGTGCATTATGTTGACCTGCGATTGGTGGGAGGAGAATAGACTCAGGATGTCCCCCCTCTTTGCTTTTGCAATGCATAGTTTGCAACACTAAACTAGTATATGTGGTTTGAACCTTAAAGAGCATGCAGAAGAGTTTTTAATACCTGTCAAACAACAGCCTTATATCCGCAGGAGCTGCTTAAAGATCCTGTAAGGCTGACCCTATATAAGAATCTAATGGATGGCAACTAGTGTACTTTACAATAGCAAACTTTCCACATGATGGAAAGAGCAGGATAACTCCAACATGAAAGACATTAACATTTCATCTCTGAATACATCACCATGTATATAACCTTGTCATCCCAGCAAGGTTCCGTATACTGAATCTCTTTGTCCAAGTTCACTGGATTAGACCAAAACAAAAAAACGAAGATCACATATAACCCCCCATACCCATCCAGAAATATCTACCGACACAGATTATATGAGCACAGCATGACTTCAAAACACCAGCCTTCAGCACATTCTGATTCCGCGAGGCCTTCAAAACAAACTTTCAAAGAACCGTCAGTATCCTCCACGTGGTCAAAAGTGATTTCTTGTCAATATTTAGACAGCATGATTAACAGCAGAGCAGTAAGATACCCAATGGGGGGATATGGGGGGTTGAATTTCTTATCAGATCAGGCCGGGCCAATCTTTCCTACACTTTTCTTTATCCTGCTTTACTTCTTCTCTTTCTTGGTGGACTTCTTCTTGGAGGCCGGGGTCTGGGCGGCCTTTGGGGGCTCGGGTTGGCCCGTGGCCTGGGGCGGGGGCAGAGCCTGCTGGGTGGCCTGCTGGGCGGTGGCCTGCTGCTGCTGGGGGTTGGATGTAAGGGTGGCGGTGCTGCCCGGGATGTAGACGTTCTGGCGGTAGTCGGGCACATGCTGCAGGGTGAACTGGGGGCTGTAGCGGGTGCTCAGGCCCATGGTTCCGGGTCCCAGAGTGGCCGTAGCCTCGCTCACTTCTGGTGGAAAGAGAGACAGAGTGGGGGAGGAGGGGGAAAGAGGAAAGGAGAGAGCAATGAAACCTGTTAGACGACAATGCAAATAATAGAATAACACTTTCACAGTTATACCAGAGTGGCGACCATAAAAATAGACACAAATTCAACAAATTATTTTTAGGCTGTAAACACAAGACACATGAGTACAGTCTTGGTACTGAACTGTGGTATTTTTAGGGCACAAATCAACTTGCTAAGAGACTATCAAGTGTCAAAAATGATCACAAAATCATGGGAAAGAATGCTTCTAGGAGCCAAAAAACGTATTTCTTCGAGGTGCTTTTTGGAAAAAGGGATTTAAAAACAATGGCAAACAGGAAGAAACTCCAAGGCACTCTCTTTAAACATTAAAATGCCTTTGTTATCATGGCATGGTCATGTGTTGACCTTAACAACACTTCAGCATATTTCAGCTTCAAGCCTTCATCAGGAAGTCAAACAAACCAGAAGCCTAGAAAAGTGTAGGTTTTTAAGGTGGTCTGGACCGATAGGAACCTGCCAACTGGGCATAACGGGGCATATGTTTAAATATGCCCTGTTATGTGCCTTGGAGTTTTCTTCCTGTTTGCTGTCAATAATTCTCATTTGATAAATTGAGGCTTAAATCTCAGTAGTAGCTGGGTTTCCATTACCGTCAGAAATGCGTAAAATGTAAATTGCGCAATAGAAAACTGGTAATGGAAACACGGAAATGTCACAAAAACTGTCAAAGATCACAACAAAGTTTTTATGCTCTCATGAGGTGGTTTTGGAGGTGTTTAGATGTAGAAGTATTGCACAAAAGTGTAATGGAAACACAATTTGCGCATTTTCACTAGTCATGGGCATGACAAGTCCAGTACCACGAGAGGTTCAATAACATAACAGTTCATGAAATGTTGCCTGGGTCATTTGGAAATTCTGGATCCACAACTCGATGGTGAATTCTGTAGAATTCTCTCCCAGAAATCCATTATGCGTGGCCACTGACATAAATAAGGACTTTGCTTTGGGACGATAAGGCATGTCTGCAGAGTGACATGAGGTCCGCACTGACCACACCTCCCTCTCTCTCTCTGAAAGAACTACGACATATCACAAGACGAGCCTTGGGACTTTACTAAAATCTCGCAATGGAAACACCTATAAGTATACTTTGTCAAAATTGTAGAAATATCGCTTTTTTTTTGGTGGGAAAACTGTAATGGAAACCCAGCTAGTGTCAGTGCATTCAAAACGCTCAAACAGCATCTATGAATGTATGAAACCTGGAATTTTGAAGTATTTGGGACTGAGCTCGTTTCAACAATCCCCAGCTCCAGTCATGACTGAAGTTGGATACTGTGGAAATACAATATGTAACACAGATCCCCAAATTAAAGGCAGAAATGGTGCAGAGTGTTAATAATCCTAAGGCTATAGAAACAGTGGAAAAGCAGCTGTCTGTCAGTGATCTCCTTGTGTGTACAGTTTTCTATCATGCAAGCTGTGAGGCTCTGTGGGCATGACGTATCTGCTCTGCTCATAATTCTCCTACAGCCCCTGCAATGCAGAGCCAGACACAAGCGCTCCCTCCCCCCATCCCGAAGCTCCTTTCAGCTTATAAAAACACACATGCACGTGAGCACCGTCAGGCTGCATACAGTGGCTTCCAAACAGGCAGGACAGTCATTTATAATTTTACCCTTCTGTGCTCTCCTACAGAGCTTTACTGTACATTCATGGTGAAATTAACTAATGCAGAGTGACGACCTTCAGTATTCATCATGTGTCCTGTTTGCTCCCTCTGTTCAGTACAAACTGTTCATACCGTTCAACTTTGCGCTGGTGGTACAACTCGAAAAAAAGATGAGGAATCTGTGTCTCTGTTAACCCTGATGGAAAAATTCTACACCACATCCGGTTGAGTGTTAAAGAAGGAGGCGTGTGTGTGTGTTGTGGAGAGGGAGCCATGATGTGTTAATTGTTAAACTAACAGTGGAAACAATGAGTCTCTTTGGCAAATCTTGTCGTGTTCATCCTTCCACTAGTTTTCTGTGTGCTTTGCTTTTTCCTGTCATTGCATTTGAAGCGGCTCAGCTTTGCTTTTACAAACAGATCCATGTATATTTTCATGGCTTCCACAGTAACAGCCCTAAGCTGAGTCACTGAGTGTGTCCTATTGTGCTGGTAGGTAGTCACTGCAGAGAAGGGACAGTCAGATGGGAGTATATTTATGCTGCAGCCTAAAGGCGTCGTATTATATTAGATAACGACTGTACATGTGTCGACCTACGGCCCTCTGCTCATGACCAAACACTGTGCATGTGATCAGTGTGTAAAGTGAAAACATGCCATCTATGTTATTAAATTCAACACATCCTTCTGTTTATCTGAGAAACTCCAGGTAGATGCTGAACTTCTCCACTCTGACTCTGACCGTGACATTCTCTGACACATGAATAGAATACCCAGTATGCCATGGAAACATCAATGCCGACAGAGAGATTTATCAATGAATGAGTCTGGCTAGTTGCCTCTCAACAAAACACAAACCTAAATAAATTCACTCCAGCCTACACAACCTGGCAGAGCTGATAAAAACAAGAGTCTTTCAAAAGAGAGGATAACCTGATAAAGTCACTGGGAGATTACGAAAAAAGACGACAGGGTATTGGACTCACCGTTTGCTGCAGCCATCAGGGCCTGGAGCTGCTCGGCTTCAGTAGGGGGCTGGGGCCAGGGGCCAGTTCCCATGGCAACCTCAGGTCCTCCAGTTGCCCTGTGGCAGAAACGAGGAAAAAAACAACTGTAAATAACTGGTGCTTTGTCGTGTACAGTGTGTGTGTTTCACTCATTTGACAGTTGGTGGTTTATGATGTAAAGGCAAAGCAGCTCACAGAGAAATATACAGCCTGAGGAGAAGTGAGCAAAGATAACAAGAAGGATGTATAATATACAAAACAGGGTGTGTCTCAAACAAAGGCCAACTCTAAAACACACTCATGTTAAGGCAGGTAATGTGTCTGCACACAGACACACAGTAGCAAGCGTGTTTCCACATTCACACACAGTAAACATTGTACAGTCTTTCTAGCATGGCCATGAGCCTTGCCCCATCTACTACCTGATTAAATATTTAATGATCCCACCTGTAAGAGGAAATAGCTGTCTGTATAGTCACACATGCAGCGCTCAGTGAGCACTAAACATTTCCATCTGGGTGAAATTCAGCTTCAAAGACTTGTTTATTTAAAGTCTGCAATTTGCATTTGGGGGAACAAAGGAGAAAGCTGACCTGTGATCTATTATGTACACCTACTCTTTTCCATTCCCACACTGTGGACACACCAACACAGTCTATACTACCAACGTCTACACTTTCAAACTGGCATTGCTCTTCTTCCCAACGTGCTACTAAACATCTCTGGATTTTAGATGGAGGTTGGAGTTTGCCAGGAAATTGAAATATTTTGTTATTACGGAACATTTTATCAGAATAAAAAAATATTGTGAGACCATTATGGAAGTCCTCACATTGTTGCATAGTAAAAACAGTGTAGTAGTATAGTCTCCCTAAACAATATCCTCCTGAGCCCCAGTAAGTAAACATTTTCACCATTTCATTAAATAAATGCCTTAATTGGAAACAGCATGGTGCAACAGCTTTTTTCAAATACAATTTTTATTTCAATTATTTTTTTTATATAATATCCTTTTCAGTGGACTTGTGAAGTATAGCTATGAAGCTTTTGTCCACTACAGAGGACAAAAATGCATTGCTGGGTCTCAGGAGGTTAAGTCTGTGTGCCATACATTGTTTATTTGACTGTTTTCGGCAGAGATAAGTCACATGGCTCCATTTAGTGCACAATCGTGGCCATTTAGTTATTATCACACCAAGTATTTCTGAGAGTTACTTATTAGAGATCATGCACATTTACATCTTAAAAGGATTTAGTTTTCTGACATAACATGATAGACAGCAAGGCTACAAATGTGTAGATATGAATTTAAATATTCAATGTACTCTATTCAAAACTGAAAGCTCCTGGACAAATTTGACTAGTCTGGGGAATTAGGGAAAAAGTAAAGGACACAACAAGGGAAAAAGTGAAAAGACAAAACCAGCACTCTGCTTAAGAGCAGGTTGCCAGGTTTTTCTGCCAAAACTCTGAAGTGGTTTTCTCTTTGGTGCCAGAGAGAGAGACGGAGAGAGAGAAACATGTACATCCTGTGCCAGGCATCAATGAGAAACAGGCTAGGTTAAAGCGTGGTCACCAAAGACACAGCAGCCATTTTGTGCCTTTTCACATCACTTAAGATAAAGGTAATGCTTCAGTTGTGTTAAATTAGCATCACATTGCACTTATCACATCCAGTGGTAGTGTTAAGCACTTCCTGTGGTCAGGATTATCACTTCCTGTGGGTAAGATTATAAACTACAGTCCGGGGGATGGCCTTGGTTTTCAAGTCAGTTCTATCTCTTTTCCTGTTTAAACTATTATAACTTATCTCTCCTGGTTTTTCCTGTTGAATCTTGGGACCCTCAAACGTCATTTAGACAGTCACATGGCGTCCATTATAATATCTATGTATGACTTTCTTGTGCAGTACTTTGTTTTTTTTGCTTCATAGAGCTGCATTTTAACCCCAGGCAACATAGATTTTAAAGGAATCAATCACACAGCTGTCTGGATTATCTTTCTTGCCGTCATCCAGCTGATAAATCACATGAAAAAAGCCATATGTGGTGATGTTGAGCTACCACCATCACAGACATACATCAAAGACCACAGTGTATGGTAGGCCAATCCTCTGGGGGGAGAGAAAACAAGAGCTCTCAGACTATAATGTGATCAAATGTATAGCACACATACAAGGCATAGCAAATCTACAAAACACTGCACGCAAACTCAAGAGTCACAGTTCTTTCTACGCCACAGCAAGCATTGTGGCCTATGCACATCGATCAACAAACCCCATCAAACTTTCAGGGAGACTAACAAAAGCTATGGGTTAGATACATCTACACACAGCACAGCACTCAACTGCAGTGCACTACCTCAAAAGGTTTTAGTCACTCTCTGCCCTTAACAGCTGATTTGTGAACAGGTCCCTTTAATAGTTGGCAAAACTGAACAACTAATCAGCTGTTAGGAGCAGAAAGCGGCCATACAGAGTCGAATTCTATATTAATACCTTGTCCCACTCTTCGGCGTCCATCGTATGTGTGTACCGTATGGCATGTGGGGACTAAAAACACAACAGGTTATACAGTCCGCAAGAACCATTGTGTATTCGACTGCTGGCTGGGGTAGTGTACGAAATAGCAAAATGCAGAAAAATTGTGGTTTAACCCATAAAGACCCAGCACTACGTTTGTGTCAGTTCTCAAATGAAATGTTCTCTAGATTTAACTGTTTTTAACCCATAAAGACCCAAAACATCCACCATCTACCAAAATCATGTAGTGATATAAACTGTTTAATACCTGTTGATCCACTAATCTATGTAAATAATGGTCGTTTTTGCACGGTCATCAGAAATGACCCATTTGGATGTTTAGAGGCTCCATAGTTACTGTGGAAACACCGCCATCTTCTACAACATTGATTCACCAGTAAAACCCATAGATTTGGATCAGTGACAGTGAATGGACACACTGGGTTTATGTTCAGTTAATGAGAGATTATGAAGAAAAAGTGACTTTTTTATGACTTTTCTTGGTTTTTGATATAATTACCCTCAACATTACTCTAAACTTTTATGAACATCTACATGATTAGTAAATTAAATGTTGTAAAATACCTGATTTTCATTGAAAAAAAAAACCAACAACACAAAATACAGAACATAATATTACAGTAAATGGTGATATGAATGGTTAAATATGGAGAAAAATTAATTTAGGAAGTGACACAAATGTCCCACTGGGTCCTTATGGGTTAACT
>JAPTGZ010000002.1:24205676-24218560 GCA_029814645.1 Fowleria isostigma
ACCAATTATTGACATGTATTAGTGGATCAACAGGGCTTAAACAGTTTCTATCAGTAGATGGTTTTGGTAGATGGTGGGTGTTTGGGTCTTTATGGTTAAAAAAGGTTTAATATTGAGAAAATTTTATTTGGGAACTGACACAAAAATAGCGATAGATAGATCTTTATGGGTTAAATTATCATATATTGCACTGAAAAAAACATTCATTCACTGTAGTATTTAAAAAATACACAAATAGAATTCTAAATAAATCTAAATTCTAAATAAAACTCTAGGGTTACGATATATTTCTATCAATATCAATCATTAATTTATTTTATTCATGTCACTGTAAGCTCGTACACACACACACACGCACACACAAATATGCCCTGAAATGAATTTTTAAGAAAGAAAACTTTATTAGTGATTTATAAACAAAACACATTACCACCATTATCCATTTAGGTAAAATTAAAAAGTCGTAAAATAAATGAAATAAATGAAAATTCACTACTTCACTGTCACAGTTGATGAGTCGGTGTACAAAAAAAGGATTTTACAACAGAGCTGGGCTGATCAGTTGAAGAACAGCACATTGCCACCATATTTCACCACCATACATTAGGAAAGAATGACAGCATGAAAGGTCACTAAACACAAGCATACACTACATATACATTTTTTTTTTCAACACCAGACTTTTTTCTGATTTTTTTTTTTTTTTTTTTTTTTTTAAAGGAGTGAAAGGGAAGTGATAGCTCATCATAGGATCATACATATTTCAGTTACAATATTACAGTGTTAGTTAGATCGTCATGTCAAAGCTGGACATAGAGAGGTTTTGTTTTTTTTTTTTACTTTTTTTTTCTTGCTTTGCTTGTTCTCAAAAACAGAAATCATGATTGGAAAAAAGAAAAAGAAACAAACTTGCGCTGAAAGGTATCACACTATAGCATTTACAAATATCTAAAGATGATTAGTGGTTTGCCATAAGCCATCTGTGATTCGTGAAGACTGTATTACACAGATGTTTGGCATAGACAGAAGTACATACAAATATCTCCTGTGTGAGTAATGAAGAAAAATGAGAATACAAAAGAATAAAATCATAGCCATCTATCTATTTATATATATATTTCTCTATATAGTATGTGTTTCCTTAGAGCAGTACATGCAGCAGCCACTTAATGGAGTGACGTCATACTGAGCCGCAAAACCTTGGGGACGTGGCAACAAGAAACAGGCAAGGAAGGGATCCGACAGGAGCCGACTGAGGTGTTTTTGCTCCTTTTTCAAAACCTCTTGAGAGAGGATTGGTGGGATATAGCTATGGGATTGGAATCCCTTGACGCTGATATTTTCAGCAGGTAATTACTTGTGTAGAGACAATCTATAAATGTCTACGCTAAATTTACAGCGTACATACAAGCTAATATGTGATTCAACAATCCTAAACAATCAATTTGGAGAACAACTTAGAAATGGAGGGGGAGGGCCAGCCCACTGCGCCTGTCTCTTTAACTTTAGTAGAATTCTCCGCCCTCATCCCACCTGGTCCTCTCTCATCAGTGTCTACAAACAGGAAATAAACAGCATCGTGTAGTATTCACAAGTTAAAAGCACTGAACCGTTTTGCACTTAAGAGAGACAAGAGTTCAGGGCATTGTCCCCCGACTGGGCTTCCCTTGGCCTCGTATACATTACTCCATGCTGTTGTCAGCACACCACAATGTTCAGAGCAGGCTGTTCTCAGGGTCAGTCCTGAGCAAGGGGGTCAGAGGGGGAGGGGTGTAGAGGGAGTGATAGAGCAAGAATGGGGTTGGGGATGACACGCAAGAAGCAGTTAAAGCTAAGATGAGCAAGGAAAATCAAAGAATGCTGAAGAATGTCGTTGCAAATTTGTCGAGAAGATGAATGAAAACAGAACAAGTTCACAGACTTCATCATCACAAGAGGAGGCAGTCAGTGGGAGTGAGATAGTTTATGTGTGTGGGGAGGGTGGGAAAGGCAGTTGAGGGAAAGGAGGGAAGGTTCGTGGCAGCGTAGGGCAAGTACAAGCAGGTGAGCAGTTGTAAACTCAAGGTATCAGGTAAGGACTGGTTGCTACCAAACATTCAAAGCAGAAAGCGTTAGGCTTTGCTGCGGCAGGGGGAGAGGAGGTGGTGTTATCAAAAATTCTAGACTCCTTTTATTCTGCAAGGTTTCATGAGAGTCCTCTGACTTAAAGGAGTCACGAGCCAGCGTCACTGGATTCTCCCGCAGATCCTGGGGAGAATGTGTAGTATCCTCCCGTCCTTCCACCTCTCTGGTGCTCTCGTCGTTTACTCATTTGGCGTTCTGGCTGGAAATGCAGCTGTCTGTCTTCTTTCAAATGCAGTAAGCAAATACAGAGTGATTGCAAAGGATGCTGCTTCCATCCTGAGAGAGTTGATGTACATGTGCACTGCAGAGGTGACCGTGCAGGGCAAAAAAGCTTGCAGTGTCTAGTTTCAAGCACATTTCATTGATGTCAGTTGAATTCTCTCCATCTTATTTCTCCGTATCTCAGGTTGTCAAGTGCTTTCCATGTCTGTTACATAATAGTAAATATGTGTATTTGTGTTTGGATGTTTGTGTTGGCGAGCATGCGTGTGTGCATGTGTTTTCATTGAGATCTCAGGAAACACTGTTGGTAATTACAAGAGGAATCTGCAGCAGTGTCATGTAAGCCTAAGTTTCGGTGACTCTCTCCTGTGCTATTTACAAGTAGTGTGTGTCCAGCTCCAGATATCATACATCGGTCTCGATCTTCTTTGTCTTTCTTCTTTTCCTTGGCTGGCACAGAACTTTTTGTGGTTCTTGTACAAAGTATTTGTCTTCTCTCAGAGAGAATGGTTTTGGGGAGGGGGTAAGACAGAGGTGCCAACATGCCCAGAGGGTTAAAGGAGAAACGAATCTAGATCAGGACAAAGACGGTCCTTCTTAATTTAAAGTATTACTTGGGTTGACTGGTGTATAGGCACAAAAGGGCATGGGGGGAGAGTCAATGATTTTATTGTTTATCAAGGCAAAGTCAATTCATTTACCTCAGAGACGAGAGGTAAAGCAAATCTCGATAAGGCCAGGTTCTCAAAAAAAAAGCTTTAAAATAGTATCAGTCAATGAAACTGCAAATGTGTATGAGTTTTCACATATTCTTTATGCCCAATGGACTTTGGTTGGTACCTCTGTTTTAACAACACCCATTTCTTCATTCCTGGTTTTTTTTTTTCTGCTTCTCTACTCATCTCCGTCATCCTTTCCCTTATCCTTCTTGTCTTTCTTCTCCTTCTTCTTCTTTTTCTTCTTCTTGGCCTCCTCCTTCTTACCAAAGGTGATGAAATCGCTCTTGTCATCCTCACCTCCCTGGTTCTGTCTGATGGATATTATGGCGGGGGAGCCTGGGATGATGAAGGCTTCTGGGGGAACCTCGCCAGGCTTTAGGTGTTGTGGGGGTGCACCAGGTCCACCGGGGCCATAGCGAAAGTGCCAGCTGTTGCTATCTACGCCGGCACCCATTGGGGGGGACACCTCTCCACCTTCAGCATCTGAAATTAACGGACAAAAATACAAATTGATTATTATTTGAATTAATTGGAGCCAAACCGGTGCATTTTAAGAATATATTAAGGAATTCATCAAATGTTCTATAATAATATAGTTTATGTTATATTACTTGTAACTGCAACTTGAAGTTTTGTCCATAACATATATGTGTGTGTGTGTGTAAAATATATGTATGTATTACAACATCTTGATTAGAATTCCAAGTGTATCATAATGTGTTTCTGGCTGTATCTATTCCTTTCATAGTACATTTTAAGTAGTGAAACTGGGGGTGGGATTAAATAAGCTTTGCGTCTTCTCCCTCTCTTTTGGGCTACCAGGGTTGTATTTCAATACTGAATTGCCATATATATTCATGTATTATGTATATTTTGCATTCATAATGCTTACAACCAATGTCTGTATGTATACTTCTCAATGTTTATTTATCAATGCCTGCTGTTTGTGTAAATCCTCAATGTATATTGTGTTTACAACTAATTCTCTATGTATGTCTGTGTACATATGATGAAATAGTTATGAGTATTGTACATGCAGTGCACAAACTAAAAAACAAATAAACAATACAATACAATTAAATTAATTTTAGTTTCCCAGAAGTTATACCAGTAAGTTGTCCATTACAATGACTCAAAACAACTAAGACATAATTCAGGAGTCATGTCGGTTTCATTCATCTTACATTTTGATTATTACAGTAAAAACAAATACAGGAAATGTGCTTTCATTTGAACTATGTTTATGAAATAGTTTCAAAATTACCATACCAACATTCAGATATTTCATTTGTAACAGTCAAGGCCTGAACAAATGGCATAAAAGAGAGAATCCACCTTTATTTCATGGTTTCATACATATTTGTCATTATTTTTATATGTTTGTGCAGTATGTCACATAGCTAAGCCTGCCTCTTCCTTCACAGTAATGACCTAGTTGCTGCTTGTATTCCTTTCTAAGTCTTTTTCTGAGTTCTTTCCAAAGGGAAGATTAAGTGAGCAGAGTGCCATCCAACCAGAAGGAATTGTGTCTGGGAGTAACCTGACCTCATGTGACATCCAGGGCAAAGAATACCACCTTCCAGTCATAGCTTACCCTTCTATTATCCAGTCTGCTGCAAAATATAGTGTAATTTACAATCACTTCAATTACTCTAATCCTTGTTTTTCAGCCATATTTTTTTTCTGTTTGCCCTTCATATTTCACCATTTTAAGTTACCAACTCTGCGAGGTGTGCTTACTCTAATGGATTCAGGGACCTAATCCAAACTGAACATGACGCATTTTTCTTGGCATACAATCCCCATCAGTTATAGAGGCTTAACTCCTCCATCTGCACAGAAACTGACCACACTGAGGCATACTGAGGCAGACGGAAGCAAACGGCATTTCATGTTTTGAACTAAAAGACAAATGCAACTGAATTTAAAATTCTAGTCGGTATTAATGAAGTCATTGCGATTCGTAATAAACATTTCATGCTTACAGGGCAAACAATTAATACATAAATTGAAAAAGCAATCATTCGATAATTAAATTTTTCAAACAATTAGCAGTCACAGCCCCCTTTGTGTTATTTTCAATGTCATGTTAAATTTCCTTACAAAGATTTAAAAATCAGGCACCGTACGAGACTTGTGCATGTTTCTTTCCTTTTTTTGTCAATCCTTCTATGTATGTATGAACACATGTATGAAATGAATATGAACAGTATTGATTACTGTGCATTTATATGAATTGCCACTGTACACGAAGTACATAATTCAAACTAAACTAAACTAAAGAATTAGGTGGGTCACAAATTGTTGCACATGTCTGTTCCTCCAAAAAGTTTTCATTCTTTCACCAACTTTGACAGCATTGCTCCAAGTGTTACAGAGAGAACACAGAATTTGACAGAGTCTATAAAGATCAAGACGGCTTCCTCCACATGTGGACACAGAGACGGCGAGAATCACATTCATTTACAAGACAAGAGGCTTCCTACAGTTGATAAGTCCTCTTCCCATTCTGTCAGCCAAAAAAAAAAAAGACTGATTCTAATCTATGGGTTCAAACATAGAAACTGTAATGAAGAGAAAACACAATTCATGTATTAAATATGATGAATAGAAAAGTGTTCCACTGCTTGACTATAAAGTGGCCATTGTTTTTTAATTGCCTTTCTTAACCCATAAAGACACAGTGTTACTTTTGTGGCAGTTCCAAAATATATTTTTTCTCAATATTTAATTTAATTTAATTTAATTTAATTTAATTTAATTTAATTTAATTTAATTTAATTTAATTTAATGTTTTATTTATTTCTTTATTTATACATGGACAATCCACAATATACATGAACCTTAAACAGAAAAAATCTATTGTACCAGGCTGTAGAACTAGTGCTAATTTCCACCTGTAATCCTTGGCCAGGCTGGTGTTATCATTAACCCTAGAACACTATCGCCGGGTGATTTTCACCCGATTTTCATGTTAAACCAATGGGACTAATTTTAGCGATAGTGTTCTAGGGTTAATAAGTAAATTAACTTTTCTTAAGTGATTTATCACAATTTATTATAACACAATTTTCTGTTTTGTGTTTTTTTCAGTGAATATCAGGTATTTTCCTCTGATTTATTGATTATGTAGATGTTCATAAAAGCTCAGATTAAAATTGAGAGATATTGTGACAAAAACGGAGAAAATTGAAGACAACAATTCTGCTAAATATGTCATTAACTGAACATAAATTAAGCATTTCAATCTACTGTGACTGATCCAACTCCATGGGTTTTATTGGTGAATCAGTGTCATTTCCACGGTAACTACAGAACCTCTGAACATCCAAATGGTTCATATCCGATGACCATGACGAGATGAATAACTGTATTTTACATCAATTATTTAAATGCGTTGATAGAATTAGTGGATCAACAGGTATGAGACAGTTTTGATCAATAGATGTTTTGGTCTTCGTTGGCTGTTTGGGTTTTTACGGGTTAATGTGGGAACCTGATGAGGCACCGGCGCCCTCATGAAAACTTTCACAAACAAAATGCCCTCAGGAGTGATGAGTCATTCTGAAAGCAGACGGAAGTAAAAGGGTAAGGCAGGTGGCTCTTTAAAAAGACAATGTTGTCCGTCACTCTGACATATGATGTAACGTGTAAAGGCAGCTATCCTCCCTGTAATGAACTGTCTATGTCCATACATGTCTCTTTTATATATCAGTTCTCACTCTCTCTTTTGTCATTCTCTGCACATTCCTTCTCTCTCACTTCAGGATGGCAACACATTTAAACCGCCTAACATTGATCTTTACACAGTCACTGCTTTTATTTGATTTGCCAATCTCTGTTGCAGAGCAAAACACTCAATATTCTCTCCTCTTCTGTTTCTCTTGCACAACCTCCTTCTTTCCTCTCTTCCCTGCCACCCTCCCTCCCTCTCTCTCTCTCTCTCTAACACTCATTTCCCTTGACCTTTTGTCTAATCTGGTGTGAAAAGTCAGCCAGCCAACACCCACCCCTTCCAGTTATTGACAAAAGTCTTAATCATGCCTATCAGTGTTTATGGTAATATTAATGTGATGGGCTTTTAAACAGCTCACTGACACACAGGGACATTACAGAAAAGAATGAGGATGAATATTTCCCACTTCTGTCATAGCTCTAGTCTCTTTGTGACTTTATGTTTTTAAAATCCTCTGCTTTTGCACGCATCACTGATATACCGGAGTGACACAAGCCACAATCGTTAATACTGGGACATCACAGTTGGTGATTCTCTCTGTATTTTCCCCCTAAGTTTGAGCTTTACAGTCTTACTTATTTCTGTGTATGGATGTCCTTTTCACTCTCTTGCGCCACCCAAGGTTTTCACAGCAACTTAAATCACCCAGGCTCCATTTTGCCACATTTACTTTATTCATCCCCTTGTCTCACCCTAGCATCGTCGGCCAGTTGGGCAGAAGCGCAGTGGAGCGCAGCGTTACATAATGAGCTGAAGTGGAAGAGAAGGAGGAGGAGGAGGTGGAAGAGGGGCCTGGAAGTGCAAGGATGCAGATACGAAACATGATGCTCACCACCAAAAAAAACAGTGATTGGATTGAGGTAAAAGACCCTGAAGGTACAATTCTGTCTTTTTCACTCTGCAGTGGTAGCAAAATCTGTCGTGCTTATGACTGCAAACCATCAGCAAGACCTGGGACCACACCCTTCCCTCTGAAAGTGTGGGAGATATAGATAATAAAACACAATGCACTGTCAATTCAAATCCTAATTATTATTCAAGTGTAGGTTTTCACTGCTATGCCTGCGTGGTAACACAATATTACAGTTGTGTGCATGCATAAATTACCATATTTCCCAACTTGCTGAAAACAAACAGAAAAAACAAACACAACTGTTGAGGGTAAAATTACGATGTTGGCTTGGTTTGGGGATTTTATGGGCAATTATGTCCTTCCATATACATGTTTGAAAGTACTGGAGACAAGTGATGTGTGAAGTGTTGTCTGCGTGCCTGTTTGGGCTTCATGCCAGCTCTAGCACCTTGCGATCTTTTCCCAGCTGGATCATGTGGCAGATGGTGGACACAATAATTCCCAAGTGACAGGACACAATGCAATTAGAAATGCACTGTAAGTGTATGTGTGGGTTTGACATTTTCTGCCTCTTTTCTGTGTATACTATTATTTTACTATCATTATGTAAAATTGCTGAGGAGACAGACAAGTAGATTCATTCTTCAAAGAGAAGGAGTGAAATGGCAAGATAATATAAGGCTATGAAGCTGAACAGCTACTGGAGAGAATGTTGAGTGAAAATGAAGGAAACTGTAAAGAAGATGAATTTGGATGAGAACAGTTAACAGATGGGGTGAAAAGATTCAGCAAACGTGACAGCATTAGCACATTCTATATTGCCTTTCTGAGTGCCAAACACATGAAAAATAAGCATAAAATACAGCCTCGCTGTTTATTTTTATCTTGTTTATTTGCATTGTGTCTTAGTCACTTGTTATGTCTTTAATGCTAACAATACACTCATGAAGATGTTTTCCACCAAACTGGCTCCAGGGCTGGATCAGAGCCGGTGCCTGACTTAACACCAGTTCTTTTTGTTTCCACCACCCAAGCACCAGTCAAATTGGTTCTAAAGTGGTTCTAAACGGGTTCCAGGCAAGGACAACTTTGTGCTGGGCTAAACAGGAGCCAGACTATGAACCGATGATGTGACCCTGTAGGCCTCTCATACAAAGCTGGTGTTCGAAAAAATATAGAGGTAGGGCTATGACCTGAGCCTGAATCGGCTTCTAATCAAACTAAAGAAGTTAAAGAAGGACTACAGGAACCAGAAAAGACAGCTGGGACATGGCGGCCAGCTGGAAAGAATCCCACATTTCGACCTGCTGGACTCTGTTTTAGGGAACAGGTCGATGAATCTCACTACTGATGCACTGAACTCGACCACCACAGCCACGGACTTGCAGCTTTCGATTGTGGATGAGTACATCACTCAAATGATACTGGTAAGTTTTATTTCTGAAATGTACGGTTAATAGTTCATAAAATTGACTTTAGAAATTAGAGTGAGCTACAAATGTTACAGACGTTAAAACGCTAGCTACTGATATGCTAACAACAAGCTAACAATAACATAAGTTTCTGTTACATAAGTATTGTTAATGTTTCCTTGGTGGGTTCATAAAAGTCAGAACTGAACTGAGTAGTTAACTTAACTGTGTTCCAGTAGACATAGTTATTAGTTAAGTTAAAACCATGTTCCAGTTGACAGGATTATTGTCCACGCTGGGGAGTCCAATTGAAGCACAGTTTCTTTGTTATGTTCTTTACAGAGTTGTTGCTCATGGATGAGGAGGTAGATTCGGAGTTGCACACTGCAACAGCACCTTGATTTTTTTCTTACCATTTGTAAAGCTTTTAAAGCATTTTTTTTTTTTCATTTGAGCCTTTTTTGTTTTTTTTCAGTGTCAATGAACCCATTTGAAATGCATAAAGTTGAATTTGTCCATGTTTTCCTGTGCCTCTCATAAATTTGGGGAAACAATACTGCTCTGCTGACCTCATTAATTATCTGTTTACAGACTATCCTTGTATTATATTTCTACGTATGTAATATAGAAACACATATATTTATGTTTATCACAAATGAAGGAATATTTGTGTTTTTTGTCTCTGGATTGCAATGCAGGCTTTAAAGACAAGAGCTTCCGACTGCTGAGCGAGAGTCTCAAAACACCAGACCCACAGTCACATGATCACATTTAACAGTGACATAATGACATGCTATGACTTGGTGCCATTTGGCTCTTGGCCTGTGGAAAAGCAAACTGGATCTTTGGAGGCACCAGGTTAGAACCAGGTAAGTTCTGGCTCTAGAACCATCACCAAACTAGCACCAGACAGACTTCTCTTTGGTGGAAAAGGGATAATAATGATACAGACAATACAAGGGCATTTTAGGGTTGGGTAATATACGGATCTCATCCGATTAAATCAGGTTTTTCTCTCTGAAAATGATAAATAAATGACTATTACATCGACAACATTATTCCTCCGTAGACCTTTCCTGCTGGACCAAAATTTCAAAATACAACCTGTTTGTAGTTAATTGTGTTTATTTCTCCATACATTCATATAAAGAACCAGTTTTTTTGGTTCAGTTGAGTTAACCCTTTAACTACTGCACCAAGAAAAACCTGATGGAAAAAAAAAAGTTTGCATTTCTTATTCCCTTGGGTGAGGAATTTCTAGATTTTTTTAATGTTTGTTTTTGTTTGTTTTTTACAATATTTACTACTAGAAACTCGGAAAATGTCAAAAAATTACTAAGATAATTCTTTCAACATATTTATGATGTACTACCATTAAATGTTTAATATTTGCAGCAGTACATGTACAGAGGTTCTGATTTTATAAAAAATTATACATTATTTCATATTGGCTTAATTTTCTACTCTTACCATAAAGATACAAATCAACCTTTGGTTGAGCAAGTTTAAAAAAAGACTAAAAAAACCCATCTAATTTAAGTTCTTTTGTGGTATCAAATAATATAATTATGTTCAGGAAGGTCTGTTATACTATGATATGCCAAAAAAGTATTCATATCTTTCATATTTTCACCAAAAATAGTCCAAATGTCTTTAGTGATTTTCATCTTTCTTGACTCAATTAGGTTCAGATGAACTCAGTACTCCACTTATTAAAATATAGTCACTCAAAATGTGATAAATCATATGGTCAAGCAAGTAGTTAAAGGGTTTTAAACAGAAAATAGTTGATTAAAATTGCAAAATATCCATAACATGGACACAAATCAAAGGTTAATGTTTTGCCTATATCACCCTGTAAGATAAGGCTGTGGTTACAAATGCTGCAAAACACAGCTCCTATTGTTTTCATTGTTGGTGTGAAAATATTCTGTTTGTTATAGTTGAAGATGTGCAGTAAGATCATGTATAAAGGGAAGACAAAACAAGCAGGAAGCTTCAGTCTACAACTTTTCAGTCTGACTGTAAAATATATCTCATTAGTGAAGACTGTATTAGACATTTGTATTCTATGGAGTGATTTGTTGGATGTGGAGATTGTGTTTGTTTTTCAGACTGAAATAAAACAAATAAAACAAACTTTTCCCTTACCCCCCCTCCGTTACCTCAGCGCACTTTTTCCCTTTCACTCGTCCTCTTCCCTCTCGACTATACATCCTCGCCCTGACAGCTGTCTGCAGCATTAGCTCCGAACTATATATGTTTGTGTCTGGGAGGTGATACAGTACACAGTAAAGCTGCAGCCACTCCTGCGGTACGACACCCTCACCTCAGCGAATGTAGGTCACTCTGTTACTCCCTCCTCCACTCTCGCCTTACACCTCCAACTCCCAACTCTCACTTTCCCAACACATCCCTCTCTCCTCTAGCCGTACCACTCACCCAGCCTGTATTTTTGCTTTTTGCCGGTGCGGTTTATTTAACAACTCCTCTTGCTTGACCTTCACCTCACACCCAGTTTACCCAACCCCCCCCCCACCTAATCCCCCTACGTCAGTACCTTTTGTCCCACACCATATGTTAGCACTCCCGTCCGTATAACAGTGCCCCTCCCCTCCTCTATCTCTCTCTCTCCTGCCAATATCAGGGGCCATGAATGGTTGCCGTGGAAACTACATCCTTCAGTGAAGCAGTAGGACATTGGTAGGAGTCATGGTGACAGTGTTTGTGCTGATGGAGAATAATGCTGCAAGCCCTCTCTCTCTCTCCCCCTCTCTCTCTCTTTCTGTCTGGTCTAACCACTCTCCCCTAGCAACAGCAGCCTCATAGCACTTCCTATCTTTCTTTTGCAGTCTCTACTCTGTCGTTCCTTCCAGTCTACTCAGTGTTACTCCCTCCAAAATCACTCTAATCTATCATTTTATATTAGTTTGTCTTGTTTCTTCCAGTCTGTTTTTGTAATCCACCTGTCACCCACTTCCCTCCCATCTGACTTTGCTTTTTTTATTTTATTTTTTCGATGTCAACGGGTTCATACCACGCCTGCACCGTGCTCTCTGAATGTCAAAGTAGGGAAATAGAGGGATAGACACAGAGGGAGTGAGAATGGATAGGGTTAAACTGTAAGCAGAACCCTGATTTCATTAATGTGGGTCTGTTAATCTGGGCGTGGGCTGCACTCCATCTGTCACAGCAGGAGTGGCACACTAAGCAGTCAGCCAAAACACACCCAGAAACACAGCCAACAAGCACACACGTATTTCCGAAAATCACAAAACGAGATGGCGCAGCGCACGATCGCAAGTACACAAGCTCACAATTGGGCACCGACATGTAAATCAGCACGCTCTAAATCTGAGGAAAGAAACAGGGGCGTTGTCGGCTGTGTATCACATCGTAGCAAAAAATAGACCGCGAGGCGTAGCGGCACACTGTAGGTACAGCAAACAGACGGATACGTTTCTATCAACAAAACAAACTCAGATATCCTCCTGCTCTGCACCTAAGCCTGCATAGCACACAAGATGATTTAGTTAAAAATAGCACAACCATGAGTCATTGTGAAGTGACAGGCCATATTGAATCAATATCCCAATACTTCACTGTTCTGGGAGCATTCACATGAAGATTTTTGTCTTAACTCTTTCTCCCTTGAACACCAACCAGGGACAACATATATATACTATATGTTATTAGGGAATATTTTGTTTCTCCAGTGTGTTGTTTCTTTTTCCATTGGCTATAATTGTGACTACTTCAGCAAACTTCCGGAAAAACCAGTGAAAAGGTACCATTATTGTAATTATATAATTATTTTT
>JAPTGZ010000002.1:24477416-24491453 GCA_029814645.1 Fowleria isostigma
GTGTGTGTGTGTGTGTGTGTGTGTGTGTGTGTGTGTGTGTGTGTGTGTGTGTGTGTGTGTGTGTGTGTGTGAATGAAAGGTATGGCAGGAGTGTTGTGTTGGCTTGGCTGACCGTCTGCGGTTGTGCGGCGGTGAGAGGGAGTTTTGGGAGCGCAGAGCGGGCGTTGCTGCCGAAATCCCTGAGAAATGTTCGTTTTGGATCCGTGTCCGTGCTTACATACCGCCCTCCCGACTGTCTCATTCTCCGTTTCATTTTTCCCTCTTAAGGTTTAACTTAAAAGTTATGAAATGGGGAGTCAAAATACATCACTTGAAAGCGCAGCGGCTCTGAGAGTGAGTGTGTGTGTGCATGTGTGTGTGTGTGCATGTGTGTGTGTGAATGTGAATGCACTCTCCGCCCTTCATCCCCGAGTCCGGAGCCACTGAAGCTGCAGGGGTGAGGTTCTTCAGGGGAGATAATGTAAGAGCAAAAAATGACCTTTGTTCAAAAGCAGATGTCCACTTGACCGAGACAGGTGTCTTTATGAAGAAATTGAACCAACAACTTTATGTCTTTGCAGATTATTCTCTGAAACACACTCTGAAGGGGGATATGTATCACTCCCGATCCCATATAATTATTATTATTATTAGTCTTCAAACTGTTTTCATGTACTTTGCAGGTTTGTTCCACTTCTTAAAGAATTGCCATCAACAAATTGCTGTGACAACAAAGCAAAAACAACACAGACAATAGCCTAAAAGAAAACTACCCGAGTGATGAATTGTAACCAAGTGAAATTATCTCACCTCATTAGCAGATTTTTTCACTTACGGAAAGGAGCACTAAATGGATATTTTGCAGTCTTGGTCGGCATCGCATAGCGACTGACTAATCCCATTTTGATCCAATAAGTGTGCATGTGTGTGTGTGTGTGTGTGTAAGGGAGAGAGAGGGGAGAGAGAGAGAGAGGTGGGAGGGAGAGAGGAGAGGAGAGGAGGGCGGGAGGGAGGGAGGATTGATCCGCGTCTGTTAAAATCTTGTTCTGGTTTTTCTTGGAGTGAGGTCTGTGCCTGCCGACGCGCCTCTCCTTGTGCAGCCCCCCTCAAGAAGAGCTTTTTATGGAAGGAAAGATTGTTGTTTTTTTTATGAAGAAGAAGGATCTGCATAATACAAGTGAAGTGGATAAAAAAAAACAAAAACGCACGACTGGGTTTTTCTTTTTTATTTTGCGTCTTTTCTCTTTGGGTTTTTGTCCTCTGGTGTCTGAATGAAACAAGGAGGCAGATTTCAGAGTCGGAGGTCGGTGCAGGTTCTACACTGAGAGTCGATCTGTAAAAGTGGGATTTTTGGGGGGTAAACACGTCTCCGGTGCGCACGGTCAACTTTTTAATTTCTCCAACTCTACGACTCCTCTCCTCTTGTGCCGCATTCTTTATGCCGAGTTCTTTTTGTCTCGGAACGAAGACACTTGAGTGTTTTCCCCATTCACAGAAACTGCTTCAACTTTCTACGTTTAAAAAAATAAATAAAAAGATCGGATTGCATTTTCCCCCTTCAAACATTTTGGAGGTGATGTCATCGTGCTGTGTTTTGGCTGGTGTTGTGTCGAGAGGGCGCAAGGAGGACTACTGCAGCCAGGCGGTAACTATCGGCTGAGGCAAGCGGGGAAGTCCGGAAAATCAGGTGCAAAGTGCGGCTGTCATTTCCTCGCCGTGTCGCGGGTGGCTGAGTCCGCCACCCAGCCACAGCTGTTCCCATCCTCTCCAACCACCCCTCCCTCCCTAGTCTTTCTTCTCCCTTTATTATCCCCTCCCATTCTCATTCAGCGCTCTCCATATTCCTCTCTGAGCTGGACCGCTCCGGGACCATACCACATTCTTTACCGGACGCTGTCGGTCGGTGTCACCTGAGCCTCAGACCCGTTGAGCCAGCGTGGGGGCGCAGTCATGACCGGGGCCGCTTTCCACTGCCCTGCGCCCTCAGAGCCCCCGTCTCCATCTCACCGGTTAGTTCATCCTCCAGCCCAGGTATCCCGCCTCCAACAGCGCCTGATCCAGCTCTGTTTGGACTAAACTTACCTCCGATCTGTGCCGGGATAAACTCTCCAACACTTTACGCAAGCGGACTGTCGGGCTGAAAGCATTGGATTTACGCACAAGTTTTACGCGCCGACCGCATCTGTCTACAGGGGCGACCATCACTCTGAGGGTCAGCGAGGTCGGGGGTTGGTTATCTGTGAAGCGTGGACGCGCTTTCACCTGTTCCTCTCCTTGTCGGGGACGCGCGGCATTTAAAGCCCTAACCTTCCCCCTTTGCTCCCCCGCCCATCCGGCTCTGCACTGGTCTGGACAGCTGTTAGAGGTTGCCCGGCGGTCACAGTGGCACAGTTACCCCGGCCCTACACACTACCGTTACACGGCCACATATTTACCCACGCCGGGGGAACCGGGATACGCTGCCGCCGATGCCAACGGGAGTGTCCAGTGACTCTTTGACTCTGCACAACATCCAGCGGATTCCAACCACAGACAGGAACTCTCCGGACTGTCGGACTGGCTCAGACCGAGCGAGGAGACTGTCTCTGGGCCAAGTTCCATAGTGGAGGGGGGAAGCGATGTGGTCCCTTCTTTCCACGCTGACCGTCTTGTAAGTCATTCTTTTCTTTTTTGTTTTCTTTAGTCTCATGTAATAGGTTTGCATCTCCATTCAGGTCATGTGTTTTCTGATCTGTTTTAATGCATTTTCTTAAAAGAACCACCTTCAAATGCAAATGATGGAGAGGAAGGTTACAATGTCTGATGATTACATCACTCCTCATCAGTCCCCATAGAAAACATGCCAAGGAAGGCCCTGTTTTGATTGGCTGACAGTTCAGGGTCACTGGGTCAGAGTCAGGGCTGTGTTACTCATAAAACCTGCCATAAACATCTCCATCACCATCTGCACTTACTTGAGGGATGGCAAAGCAAGCTTTAGAGAAGGTCATTTTCCCATCGCCTAGTAAATACTTTCCAATTGAAAATATTTCAGAAGTTGAGTCAAATAACACCGGCTTTATCTAGTGGGATAGGAAAATGATAAAGTGCCAAGAGCAAATCTGAGGGAGGAGGATACAGACTCAGGGGGCTTGAGTTTGCCCATTCGAGGTGTGTCTTGTTAAAAGCCAAGGGATTTATTTTTCTTTCTTTATGTCGGCTGTACTTCTCCCAGATGGCAGTCATCTCTAGATACTTCTCATTCCTCACACAACCTGGACAGGGTGTGTGCTGCTGCTGCTGCTGGTGTCTGCCTGACTTTCTCTCTCCTCTCTGTTTCCCTCACACTCTCTCCACTTACCAACCTAACTGCCTACATCTGTCTTCCTGTCTTGCCTATACCCCTTTTTCCATGGATTCTAGCTCAGATAAAAACCTATGAATTAATAACTGATGAATGATGGCGCCCCTTGCAGTATCTGAGGAGGAGCAGCCTGACTGTTTAGTCTGCTGTTTTTAGTTTAGGTCGTCCACAGCCAGTCATCTCTTCATTCATTTCCTTCTTGCCTATCAGTCATTTAGTTCATCTGATTTGCACCTCTCCTCCTCAGAAAACATGCCTCTTTCACAAACGAGAGAAAAGTCACAGGCAAAGTGCCACAGCAACCTGTTACTGCTCTTCTTTAAAAGCCACAGCTCCATGTCAAGGCTCACCACTTCTCTAACCGTTCTTCCACCATAGGGCCTACTGCTGATACCACTCACACGCCCACTAGCCTAACCACTATTCTTCACTGAGGCCCACTGTTGAACATCTGAAACTCTTGCACCATGCCGAAGCCCACTGCTGCTCTGTTGGCCTACCACTCTAACCACTGCTACACACAGCTGAAACCGCCGCTCTGTGCTGAGTCCCACCAAGCCAACCGCTCTCACTCCATGCTGATGCCCAGTCCTCAGTGCTGAGGCCTGCTAGTCTAACCACAGCCTCCATATGGTAGATCTGCTGGGACGCAGGTTTATGATGTCAGACTCTTGCTTGTTTTGGCAGCCGGCCAAGGCGCACCGGGCTTTCCCTCTCTCCATACCTCCTTCTGTCTTTGCTCTCCCTGAATTTTACTCTGCTCTCTCTTATTCTTTCATTTTCTCATCCCTCCCCCACTCAACTGATCCTGTCTCCTTCTTTCCTCTCTCCTTCTCTTTCTCTCTGTGGCTGGCATAATATGGAGTGTCTGTGGTTTTTGTGGGAGCAGGGAATCCAGTGCCGAGGCACTTTTCCTGCAGTGTCCTCGGCGGCAGTACAGCCGTGGTGTTTTAACAGCTGAGAGTCCTCACAATGCAAAGGCGTTCAGGTTTTTCGGCTGCGCAGGCAAAATGTGAGGGCCAGCACACAACTGCATTGCCCAGGATGTCTGCATCTATTAGAGCAATTCCTGGGCCAATATACAAGCTATGGGAAAGAAAAGACTGAGAAGAGAGAAAGGAAGCAATAGCCTTGTAATGGTATATATGTGTATGAGTCAGGAGGCAGCATGTGTTATGATGTGCATGAGTTAAACCCCCTTCCTGTTTCTTTCCTATTATTTATCTTTTTGTCTACTTCTCACGCCAGACCACACTCTGTGGTTACACTACTGTCTCTCATTTAGCCACTTTATTTCTTCTTCCTGAGAGATGAAGCCTTGTCTTGTTTTTGACCTCTCTCTCCTCCTTCTAACATCTGTGCATCTTCCAGTTCCTTCTGATTTTATCTCCAAACTCTTTTATCCTCTGTCAGACCTCTGGTTTTGTCTCTCCTCTGTTTACATCACCTTGCTCTGTCCTGTCGTCTTCGTCTCCCTTTGTGTACCTCTCAGTCTGCATCTCTGTCCTCCCTATCTCCCTCTCTCGGCAGCACATATGCCTTTGCTTTGGACCAGCTGTCAGCTGCCTGCTCCTGTACACACACATACAGCCTGTACACATCTGCACATCTGTGTGCATGCCCATGACAGTGTGGAGGAGTCACCCTGCTAACTCCAAACATAAAGAAAGATTGGGAGCAGAAGGGAAGGTTAGAGTGGACAGAGAAGGAGAGATAAGGTAGACAAGTGTGTGGACAGCAAGTCAGAGGAAAGAGAGAAGAAGCATGCAAAATGATACCAAAAGATGTGGTGGAGAATTTGAAAAAATGCTTTTAAGCCCACACACTTTGTTCTGAACTTCATTAAGGGTTCAGCCCCTTCTTCAGAGCAGTTCAAGGCCTGCCAAAAAGGATTTTATACAACAAAATGACTCCCTCAACAAAGCTGTAAATAATATTTGGTACATCCAAGGTCAAGGTCTTAATTTCAATTAAATAATGTAAAAATGACAATTTTGATTGTAACTGAAACCACCTGTTTCACTGATAAACTGAATACTTCTACAGCCTGACATGTCAGAAGGTTCTGTGAGTAAGAATAGTGCCTACAGGTTGCAGTTTCATACAGACACAGCACCATTTTTACACTCCACCAATTGATTCTACCACAAATCATTTTTCCACACATTTTGGTAGATCATGTTCTCACTTATTCATAGCATCTCTAAATGTAACCACAGTCCGCTGCTCTCCAAAGCCACATCACAGCAGAGTGTACACCTGTAGTCCAGCCCAGCTGTCTACATACACAGGGCAGCCAAATAAGTCAGCCCTTTCCCTTAGATATCCAAACCAAAACATGTTCTAGTTGTCTCGGCATGTTTGCCATTTTGCCATGGTCCAATCAGGTCATTTGGAGGCCAGATTTTGGTGTGGCGAAAGTCACAGATGGGTCAGAAAGTAGGTTTGGGCAGAGGGATTGTAGCGTAACTACAAACACTGAACTGGGTGTTGTCTGTCTGCCGATCTCTGGACATGTGCCTCTCTAGATGTCATGTTGCTGTGCCAGCTGCACACCCGGCAGTGTGAGTAATAATGCAATAAGCAAAAGAGATGTTGAACAGAGGGATCTGACGAGAAGAAAGAGATGGAAATGATGGTGTCACGCCTGACTCTTCCAGCATTCAATTTTGCTTACATATTTCTAAAGTCATCTGTTTCTACTTTTTCCAGATGTATCCAGATGTTGCTGGTGATGTGCAATCCATTACAGGTGAGAGTCTGCATGCATTACACAGATTGGCTGTACAGGGTAAAAGGCAAGTGTGTGCAGATTTTAAAGTCTGCTAATGACCCTCTGTGCCACTGTCTTCCGGTGTGTGTGTCTGCTTCGTTGCATGTACGGTTTCCCAGCAGGTACTTGGTGTGGATGGAGTAAACTTCAGTGTGCATGTGGAAAACCAGACACAGGTGCGAGACACCATGAGTCGCAGACACCACCGGGTCTACCAACTCTACAGCCGCACTAGCGGGAAACATGTCCAGGTCCTTGGACGCAGAATCAGCGCCCGTGGTGAAGACGGGGACAAATATGGTAAGACAGACATACACACATGTGCTGGAAAGCAGTAGAACATATAGAACTACTTTGGTGCATGCAAGTGCATACTGGGAAAGATGCTGGCACTACAAAGACTGGAAGGTTGACCAAGTGCATGCATGAATGGATACAGAATGCAACTGTGCAGGCACACTCACAAAAGCACACACACTGGCCTCTCCAGGCTTTGACAGAGGGGCAGTGGAGCTTGTCTTGGGAGTACAAAGACCTCATCGACTAGCTGCTGACTCAATGATTCACAAGAGAGCAAAAGAAAGAGACTGAGAGAGGGTGAGAAAAGGTGAAAAAAAAAGTGTGAGTTCAAGGGATAAGCCTGGCAGGTAGAGTGTCGGACTGAGTGTTAGAAACTCATCTCCTTCATTGATCCATCCATTGATTTCTCATCCTCCCTGTTGTCTCCTCTGGATTTAAAACAGCAGGCTTCCTCCTTCTTTCGTTCCCTCCCTCCCTCCATCCTCTAACACCCCCTTCGTCCATCCCCCACTCCCTCCACCTCTCCTCCTACTTCCCCAGCCTTTCAATGTCTAACCCATTCTTAAACAACACACAGAATCAATGAGCAGAAAAAAAGCCAATCTGTAAAGCTATACAGCTCATATTTCTACATGTGCTCTGGCATTGACACATATTGTACATTCATACCATTGACAAACATGTTAGACTGCTAACATGCACCACTTAGTCTTTTTTGTGTTTCAAATACTCCTTCCATGATGAATATCCACATAAAACAGACCAGCTACGGTTATGAGGCATCACACCAGGGAACTAAAAACACACAGAGAAAAAAAACATAAAGTGAGGAATGGGCGGGTGCATGTAGGTATAAACATGAAGTGAACAAGCAGAAGGGAGATGAGAGGAGAGTTGGGGGAAGAGAGAGGAAGAGGGCAAGAGGGGGGGAAGTATTGATTTCTTTTGACCCCTTTGTTGACTAAGGTCATGTAGGAACCATTTTAGGGATTTATTTTTAAACAGGGACAAACGCTCTAAGATGTGTCCTTAGTGAAGTCATATCGCCTGGAAGGATGAGAATGTGTGCACCTATAAACACATGAGGACCCACACGTACATGTACACACCTTAACACAACAGTATTGCAGACACTCAGTCTGAGTGATCCTCCCGCTCCCCTCAGCCCTTCTACTCTTGACTGTTATCTTTTTTACGAGGCCCATTTGTGTTCCGCGGCCTCACATCCATGTGTGTGACCGTGCTTATCTGTCAACCATCTGTCCAGCCAGAGACATTTACATTTGTCTGTGATTTATCAGCAAGTTTAACAGCAACTATGAATCCCAAAAACTGTGATTCAGTGGGATCTCTTATCTAGTGTAAAATCCAAACTTAATTTAATGGTGGTTGGTAATCTAGGCAATTACACATGCTACTCTGCAGTTAGTCTGCTAGTGTTTCTCTGTTATGGCAACCAAATTGAGCTCTACGCTGATCTCCAAATATGGGCTCCCCTAATCCTTCTACTTCTGTTTTTTGTGGAGGCATACGACCTAGTAAGACTTTGATATCCTGTAAAGCAAAACACTACATTATATCTCTGCACTACCTGTGGCTCTAATGTCTGTCTGTCCTTCTGTATGTCCCTTCACAAGCCCAGCTCGTAGTGGAGGCTGATACCTTTGGTAGCCAGGTGAGAATCAGGGGCAAAGAAACCAACTTCTACCTGTGTATGAACCGCCGTGGCAAGCTGGTAGGAAAGGTGAGACTTCTTTTGAACTGCATGTGAAACTTTATTGAAAGCATTTTATTTTCTTTCAGATCACTGACCAGTCTCTCTTTTGTTTCTCTCAATGAATGAATGAATGAATGTGTGTGTGTGTGTATACCTGTGGTTTCTCTGCTCTCTCAGAAGGCCAGTAATCGAAGCGCTGACTGCGTCTTTGTGGAAAAGGTTCTGGAAAACCACTACACAGCCCTGATGTCAGCGCGTTATACAGGCTGGTATGTGGGCTTCACTAAGAGAGGCCGCCCTCGCCGTGGCCCTCACACACTTCCAAACCAGCAGGACGTACACTTCATGAAGCGCTTCCCACCTGGGGAGCAACCTGACCTTACCACCCCTTTCCGCTTTACCACCGTCAGCAAGCGGAGCAAGAGAGTGCGCGCTACTGGGCCACGCTAGTAGTGGCTAACACCAACACCCACTGTCTTGTCATCCAAAGCCTTGACCTGAGGCTTACCCAGTCATCTCCTGTCGCACATGACTGAACACCTCCCTTTGTTGGGACAAACATTGACCAGAAACTTGATGAATCATTCATGGGGTTTTGCTTTACACCTACTATTTTGCCACTACAGCCCCCAGTTAGAGATCATTCCTTTCAATTTTAGTTCCCTTACTGGACCAACTGGACCTTTACTGGTTCGTCTCTGGAAACTCGGTGGACCTGGTCTACTTCCCTTCATAAACCAGAAATACTTTAAAAAGGGCAGAAGTCCCAAGCTTATGGCTCCACGAAGGCCTTCATTCCCAACCCAGAAAAACCACAAAGCCTTCATTTCTCCTGTTCTGGACCAGCTGGACAATATTGAGCATGGGATTATGACTGGACCATACAGAGGGAGAACAAGAGTGGGGAAGACTGACTGAACAAGAGGAGTGGGTGCTTAGTCAGGACAAAGGGAAAACAAGAAGTGGAGGGCAAAAAACAGTGGAGTGGACAAAGGGATAAAAAGATCTGAATAGATCAAATGGACCAATAATGAACTGTTGACATGTGACGCACTTATCTGTCTCACAACGAAACTGGTGAGGCTGTGAGACTCTTGGGTGGATGGATAGATGACAAAAGGATGTATGAGGGAATGACAAAGTGAATGAGCTGCTGAATAAATGTTTGTAATGGGAAGACAAGAATGAAATGTATGTAAGAGTGTGTGTGTGTGTGTGTTTGTGTATGAATGTGTGCACCAACGACCATGAGTAAAGCTGGATCACAAGGGACTCTCGAAAGGGACCATGAAGTCCCTGCATGAACCTGTGACAACTCACTGCAGGGACTGAAGCTTTAAGAACTGGAATGTATAAAAATCAAGCTGCACCAAAAACAGCTAGCCAATCACACTAAACCAAACCAACCAACCAAAGACAACTGGACACCTTCTACATGACTCCTCCCCACACCTTGCCCCCAGAGGACACAACACTCTCGGCTTATAAGTGCAGAGGGTGATGAGTGCACGGGGGGGGGCACGACGGGGAGGGTGCCTTCTCTATTAGCATTGCTATAGAAACGACCCAGGGGGATGATGCTCCTGTGCGATACCGTGGATACAGAGTGCTGCTACCAGAACATTCAGTGGAACAAACCAAAGTCTCATGTATACACACAGGAGAAAGAATATTAAAGGGAACAATTTATTGAAAGTTATATATATATATATATATATATTATATATATGAAAGAAGACAGAAACCCTAAATAAGCAACCTTACTATGATGGTTACTATAATTATTACGATAAAATTATTTCTTTTATTTATTTCAGCTCTGTGTGCAGCAGTCTTTCTCGACTCAGTAAACGTTACAGAAACAGTTCCTGTGTCTTTACATTGCTTCTTCACACATTTTTTCTATCAATAAGTATAGACAAGTCCCTTCATGCTTCAAATAAGCTCAGATGGCCCGAGGGCTTGATTAGTTCGACAGAAATTCAACAGTAACTCTTTCTAATGGGACGAAGCCAACAACTGCAATAGGGGGTTTTGATGGTTTTCTCATTTTCTTCTACTTAACGCTTTTGGAGCTTGTGCTGTTGAGAAAAGGATAACACCTTCATGCTTTTACATCACATGGTATCAGATCAACTTAATTCCTTTTACCTTTGGCAGCAGGGACTTCCGCTATAGATATAGGACCCTCAGTAGAATTGGCTGACAGCGATGAATAGTGAGGGTTTTCTGTGACTACTCAGTAGCCTGTAATGCATTTATGTCACATTTGATCGTTTCAGCTCACTCAGAACTTGGAGAACAGTGGAGATGGCACCTTTATTTGCTTGATGGAAAACTAAAAAAAAAAAAAAAGTTAAACTGAATTGCGTTGAGTCAGTGGAAAAGTTCCATTAGACTGTGATTAATTAAAACAGGCATTAGGCTCAGCCAATATGACAAGATGGATATTTCACCATACAATTCATATCAAATCTTTATCTCCTATTTTGCCAGTATTGTCATTCACACTGTGAATCATCAGATTTACTTCATGGCATTGCAAGAAATTGTTCTCTGAGCAAGTAAGGAAAGCCAAGAGTGAACTCATGTTACTCTCCTGCTTCTACAAAGTTACTGCAAAACAAAACTCTGAATATCCCACAACTCTTTTTTTTCATGAAAGCTATTTGACCTCTACAGCACTTTAAATCAAACAAGAACATTTCCAATAGAGGCAAGGTGTAGGCAGTTGAAGGCCAAAGAACAGAATCTCAAGTCTTCGTAATTCTTGCCAGAACTCCAAAATCTAATCTTGGATATTAAATTCCATGAAAAATACAAATCTAAGATGGTCCAGACTCCGTCAGGAACTCTTTGAACTTGCATGAAATACAGTTTATCACCAACTGTTGTGCAATCCCTTACATGTTATAAAGTTTTGCCATGATTATACAAGAAGAAGAGTAAGACAGGAGAGTGCATAGTGTTTCCGAGCAGCTTCTTTGCTCATCTATCCTGCTCTTATGCCCCATCCCTCCCCTTCCTTCCCAATCCTAGCAGGAGGTCACTGAAGACATGTCGCTGCCAAATGACCCAATCATGCCGGCAGACACAAACAGCTGACTCAGGGGGAAAAAAGGGTTGTACCAGAGGATTCCTTTTCCAAGGCAGCAGGAATCTGCACTGGAGGGGGTTGGTATAAGGAGGAGACAGTGGGGTCGGAGAGACTTGGGGTGTGGGGGTGGGATAAAGACGAGTGTTAGGGGATGGTGGAGGTGGTGGGGCGAGTTGTTCATTTCTGGAACGTTGCTCCAGTTCCACTCGGGAATGATGGAAATATTCTGCGTAGCCAAACCCAGAGTGGAAGGTGTATGGTAATCATGTCGGGGAAGGAATGCCAAATATGTGCGTGAGAACGGAGCTGTGACCTGAGAGCTGCAGGAATTATGGGCCAAAATCCCACAGACCCAGAGGAAGCACACACACCCATATCCAACACATACACACATCATATACTAATGGTGCTCCACCAAGCACAAATCCATCCCACATAACGTATTCCCAGAATTTGAAACATTCTACTATACTGAACTAAACCCAGAAATGTAGCAAACCAGCCCCCATAGGGGAGGCAGACCCCCCCCCCCACCCCTCCTCCTGCTCTAAAGAATACACACTGTACAATAACCAGAGAAATGGATTATAGACTATAATCCACCAGCCAGTGCTTTGCTGTAAATGCAGTTCTTTATGCTTTTTAAATACACATCCCTCCTCCAGCTACAGTGTTTACTAGACTGTGTATTAACTGCACTGTAACAGGTTGTTTAGACTCCAAACTTGGCTACCAGACAGCTCAGAGCCTCGTAAACAGATTACACTGGGAGGACATAGATGAGTTTATACTCCCACCTGGTGGCCATCTTTAACACCGAGACGCTGGAGTTGGATACACAGTGTTAAATGACGTGCAAATAGTGATCCACTTTAATGATCAATGAGCTATATGACAATACACTCAAAGGTTTGAAGAATCTGTAGCACATATGTAGCTCATTAACCTTTAAAAGTGGATACACAGTGTTAAATGACGTGCAAATAGTGATCACTGTAATGGTTAATAAGCTATATGACAACACATTCAAAGGTCTGAAGAATTTGTAGCACATATATACCATGTTACTAAGAAATATTTAATCAGATAAATCAGTTGTTTTCTGATCATGATTACTTAATTAGGTGAATCTCAGGGGTTTTCAAAATGTAAAATTACTGTAGTTTACAACATTTTTGATTCTGTGTATACATCTGTAGTCGATTTAAATACCTATCATACAAAGCTAGAGATGTTTGAGGGTTTTAGTGAATGAACACCTTCAAATATCATGTGCGTCATAAGCCCATTATTATACGTGTTGGGGTTTTGTACAAAATGTCTATCATCAGAAACTTGTATGACTGTGAAAACTCTATATATTTTTTTTACCTCCATTTTATCTGAAAAGTTAATGGTAAAATAATGTAAATCTACAAAGTCATGGAAAAAATTATTAGACCACCCTCTGTTTTCATCAATTTCTTGTTCATTTTAATGCCCAGTACAACTAAAGGTACATTTGTTTGGATAAATATAACAACAAAAATAGCTCAAGAGTTTAAGAGCTGGTATCAATTCATTTTCCATGGTTTTCTTGATAATAACCAAAATCACATAAGTTGTTACATCAGTATCTATGGCATTGTACTGACAAAAACAGTGCTTTCATTCCATGTTCTTTTCTGTTTTAGTCACATGATACACACAGGAGTTAGTGCGTGATTGCATAACCATTGTTTTTGATGACTTTTGATGGTCTAATAATTTTTTCCACCACTGTATCCAAGTAGTCCACTTTGATAGAACAAATTCAGTCAGACATAAAGAGGCTCATTAATGTTCTCAGGTTCCATGACGCAGCGTCCTATCCCCTCGGACATCACACATTCCAGTAGTTCCTCACATCCTCCCAAATAAACCAAGTCGAGCAAAAACATTCAATCCTGACCTTGAACAAATGGCTTGGACTTTTATCTTTTTTCTAAACTTTAAACACCGATGGTGGTGTGTGAATGAGTGGAGCAGATCTAGACTTGATTTTTAATGCGTATGTTTTTGCTTTGTTTCCTCTTTAAGAAAAAAAAAAAAAATGCCTTTGTTGTAAATGAGACCGACAGTCATTAGTTCCCTTTTGTGCTCAGACGAACACAATGAACAGCCCAAAAGGCCTCCTGAGTGTTGTATCTACATGTCAGATTGTGAGGCAGCGAAGCACAATTCCACCCACACATACGCACACAGACAAGAACAGACAGACAATTAGACACTCATTCATGTTCCAGTTGGCTCAACACTCCACCACTGTCAAGTACTTTATTCACAATAAGGTCATTTTCTTCTTTAAAAAATCATTTTTAATATACAACACAATTTTGACAAGACAACTCCGTTTACAGCTAAATTTGAGCTCTTGAGTTCCAGCTTCTCTCATAACCAAAGCAAGCACGTAGATGATGAGAGAAAGATGGAGTGAAAGGGACAGATGAAGGAGGGTTGAAGTTAGAAGAAAGAATGAGGAAAGACAGTCGGAGAGAGAGAAGAGAAAGAGAGAGAGATCGAAAGAGAAAGAGGACTGCGCTTAGTATGATTTTTGTACGAAGAACCAAAATACTCAAATAAAATTAGAAAATAACAGTAATAAAAAACAGTAAGAAAGTAAGAGTTAAGAGAAAAAAAAAAAAAAAGCAGAGGTGTACCGGGATGCTGTATCCATGGCAACCTCACATGCATGTCTGTCTGTTTTGACGCTTCTGCTCTGTTCTGCCGCTTCACAAGTCCACATACACAAACACACTCACACAAATTTGAGTGTGCGCGCCCCCGTTTTTTTTCCAAGCAAGTGTGCA
>JAPTGZ010000002.1:24504705-24521798 GCA_029814645.1 Fowleria isostigma
CATGTGGTTCTTTTGAGATACTAACCCTGTAGATGTCATAATATCAGGTGTTATAATAACCATTTCAAGTTGAAAATAGTTCAAATGTATACCAGTTCTTACCTCTATGTCTTGGATGATCTTGGGATAAAGGGAGTGATAGTAAGAGTTGGGTGGGACTTCTGACGTGCGGTTCTTGAACAAGTATTTCTCCCTGAGGGATGAAAAATAAGAATGACACATGTTTCGTAACTGCTCAGGTTCTTTTTCCAGTCCAAAACCTCATATGACCTGGTTTTCTTATTGCCCCAAGTTCTTTCTTTATCCTCATTTACATGCTACAACTAAAAGGTTATGACACACAAAACAAACAAAAAAAAGGCACACATATACTCAAGAATTACAAGTAATTTCCATTATTTTTCCACCAATTTAACCATCTGGTAATAAAGCTACTTTATTAGAACCCCCGTGAATATGTTCCAGTCCATTCTCACCACTGGTGTCTCTCGGACAGGCCTTTCCAGAGCGGATCAGTGCGGACCATTCGTTCAATGAGCTTCTTCCACAGCATACCTTCGGAGATGACCCTCTGCCACTCCTTACACACCAGCTCTGCTGAGCACAGCGAGCGTGCGTCCAGAAAAGACAGGATGTTCTCCGCTATGTGATCCAAGCCTTGTGCTGGAAGTCAGAGAAAGGCGAGTTGGGATTTGGTGTAAAAATAAACAGCATTTTATCTGGTTTATGTCGCTGTGCCTAAGGCTCAGTATGTTTAGGATTTATTTTTAAAACAAAAATTACAGAAATTTATGATGAGAGTAAGTATGAAATCTGTTTTACAGATCCAACAACGTAAGTATCTCGGTGTCATTTTAGCAATATCATTTGTAGCACAAATTACTTTTTATGTGAAACTCCTTTACAGTAAATGATAAATCTTCTTCAGCACAACACAATACCTATGACAAGACAAAACATTTTAAAGTGATTAAAAAACTACTTGTAATATTTTTTTTAAAAGACTGAATTTCATATGTACAGCATCTTTTATAACGATGGTTTTGACCAAACCCATTTCCATGTGCATTTGTACCTGGCAGCGCAGTGATAAAGTCCCTCTGCAGCATGGGTTTGAGGTAGGAGTTGATGTGGCCATGCTGGTAGTGGCACATACGGGAGATCAGATGTTCTACAAACTCCACCTGGTCGGCCTCCGACCACTGGTCAAACAGGGCAATGCAGTGTTCCTTCTCCTTCTCATAGTTCCCCTCTGATGGACGCTTGCGGGACCCCACAACAGGACCGTTACTAAGCTGCAAGGAGCACAAATTTATTAGATGTGTCAAATCTCTGTTAGGCTGAGAGTATTTCAAAAGACTTAAATGAAGCACTCCAACTGGAACACTTTTCCTCCACCTTTCACAGTATTCACATGTGGAAATTCATCTAAGTCCATCAAATGTTCCAAAGCAATTTCTTTATATTTCTATATAAAAAAGAAAAAAGGAGATGGCAGCTTCACCCTTGGGGCTGGTGAATAGATCTGAAATCTGCTGAATCGGTGGTGTAAATTCATAAAAATGGAACTTCTACTCATATATAATCACTCCAATGGCATAAAAACAAAATGCAATCAACTTTCCACCGTTGAAATTAAAGTGCTCAATTAAAATGAAGTTGGAAACCATCTGTTACTGCATTGGACTGACAGTTTCTGGACTAGATCAATAGATTATACATTTTACAGCCTGTATGCATGCAGTTGACTTGTAAAAATGATTTCAAACAAATGCCACAACATATCTAATTATCAGTGTAGCATTTTTCCTCATTACTGCAAATTCAACGCAAGCCTGTGAGGTCTAAGTGTCAAAGTTTGATGTCATGTCCTCTTCATCAAATGACATGAAGATCTCAGTTTTCCAACAAACTAGGGTGACCAATCCACAACACACATGACATCTAACAACACAAAATAAACCAGCCCTCTCACCTTGAGTACTGTGTTCTTCTTTGGCGACAGATCGTCTACGAGGTTCTGTGACTCCATCCCTGATGTGGTCTGTTTAAAAAAAAAAAATAAAAAAAAAAGACAAAACAAAGAGCAGGTTTGGGTTAGTGTTTTACTCTCAGAGTCTGTGTTACAGGCACTGTGAGAGCCAGAGCAGCAGCTAAGATAGCACTGGACACAAGAGTGCCACAAACACAGCCAAGAAAGGATTGTCATCATGGCTTCTGAGGCGTGCACAAACACCCGTGCATACACACAGATGTGATGTTTTATTGTATTTTTTTTTTTTTTTTTTTAAATTGTTTTAAGAAGGAGCACTGCAACTAAAGGAATCTATTTGCTTGCTTGTCTGTGAAAGAGTCTGGACAGGAAATCTTGGATATGTCACTGGCAGCAGCACAGGCATGACTGTAATGAAACTAAATCAGATTCTTGTCCTTAGTACATGTACTGAAGACAGAAAACTAAGTAACTGGATCCCATTTATGTCCATCACGACTTATGTGTTGCAGTTACTCGAGTTCTGTTGTTAGTACACAGATCAACGTGAATCGGTTTAACAACAGGGTTATGACATACATTGCTTATTGACAATGAGAGAGCATACCAGCCCGAAATGACAGGACACCAATGAAATCCTTCTACTGGCAAATAGCAGGTTCTCTGTAGTATATATACATACGAAATGGATAATGAGGCAGTATCATCATAACAATATTATCATTACATACATACAGGAGACTTGAGGGGGAAGATTTTTTTTAGTTAAGCTGCAAATGAACAAACATTTTTTTTTAAATTAAAGAACCAAAACTTTCTTTCTTAATCTGAATATCCTTTGCATCACACAATACAAAAAAGACAAAGAAAACAAAAACATAGTAGACTATTAGTGACAAAACTACTTGTAACACACACCAAAAAATGCCATACCCATTATTACTACATCAATGTTCAGCTGAGTTTTGGACCTAGCAATTCCTAATAATTTATATTACAGGTTTAGATGCAGTAGGTGACTAATTTGGGAAATTACAGATTTAGAGCCTTTACCTGGAGAAGGTCAACATTGTTGCAAGGACAAGTCTTTGAAATGGCAGTGTAGGCGAAAAGACTAGAATACAGTTATCACATAATGCAATAAGCCATCTGTTAGTACTTCTCCAGAGACAGAAGTGATGCCACTGGCAGTTTCTACGTAGGCCCTCTCCTAAAAAAATAGACTACTTAAGTAATCTAGAAATAGTTTTCTACATAGAAGTCGGTGCCCCTTTATGTCTGAAGCTCGGATTAAGAATGGTTCCTGCCCTCGTTATCCAGCTAACATGGCAATGCTTCTTCATGTCGAGATTGAGCAAAGTCAACGGAGAACATATCAGCGGTTGCCTCTAATACAACCACAAACAAAACAAATGGTCAGATACCAAGCCTGAAGCAGACAGGACAAGAAGGCAGAATGGGCTTGCTGGTGCTGATGATCATGCAGAGCAGAAAAAAACAAAACAAAACAGGAAGGAGAGATAAATACAGACAGTTAGGATTTAGCCAGGCAGGCAAGCATGCAAGCATGTAGCCTCTCAGAGCTTGAAGGACCCCCCACCTCAGCCCTCACACCTCCAGGTAGAAGAGGAGAAAAGGTTACTCCTCAATCCAAGTTATTCTCTGGCACCCCTTGTTTCGTGACCACCAGAATACATCATGTTGTCTACAATTCAAACGAGTCTAATTAAGAGTCTCTAATTTACATAACAGGAAAAGATCACACAACTTTGTATTTAAACTACGACTTACAATGATTATGATGATAATTACAGTAACTGTTCTATGCTGTGTGAGTCTGAGGACAGACCAGAGAAGAATCTGAGAGCAGTATGCTTCCAACAGGGAGGAAAGGACAACGGAAGGTGAGGCGGTAGGAGGTTGAGGGGGTGAGTGGATGCTGTCCGCACCAAGGTGGCATGAGGAGTTTTGTGGAGTGGGCGAAGTAAAGTGAAAGGTGAGAATATGGCAAGGGTGGAAGGGAGGGAGAGGAGGAGGAGCAGCAGAATTAAGAGGAGAGAGGCAGAACCTGGTTGTGAGCCCGGGTGGAGGGGATGCTCTGCAGGCACCTGAGTGCACACAAACTCTCAGCCACCGAGGAGCAGCCCAGCCAGAGAGAGCGAGGCACAGAGCACTGTGTGAAAGAGAGAGAGGAAGGGAGGAAGGGAGGAGGAGAACGAAGTGGACAGGGTGAGGGAGGAAGAGAAAGTGAGGAGCGAAAGACCAGAGATGGGAGGTAAAGGAAAAAGGGGGAGGGGGGGGTGATGAGGGGAAATTTAGAGGAAACCAAACGAAGGGAATGAATGGATGGATGAATGAATGGACAGATGAATGAAGTAGTGAGGAGAAAGAGGAGCAGGACAGGTGGTGGTGTGGAAAGGTTTTAAGACCATGAAAGAAATAATGGATAAATAAACAAAATTTAGTTTGAAATTGAGAGGAGGTGGGAGTGTAACCATCAAAAATGAGTAGAGAAGAAGAGGGGAGGAGGTGGGGGGGATAGTGAGGGGAAAAACCAGTATTAGAGCTACACACACATTGGCACAGTGAGCGCAAGAACACACACTCGTTCACACACGAGATACAGACTGATAAACATACACACAGAAGCATTATTAGACATGAACTGGGTGGGGATAGGTAGAGGAGAGGGAGGGGCAATGGGATTTGGTGTCAATTATTCTGGTTTTCACAGATACCCCACCCACTGTTCTGCCATCCCCACTCTCATGAGTGGTTAGTGAATAACACCGGGACAGAAAATCAAAGTAAAGACACAGATACGACCCAGACAAAATTTACAGGGTTTTTTTTGGTTTGTCTGTTTGTTTTTTCAGAAGGCCTGTAACAGTTTGGCTCCATAAGCCTGCACAAATATTATTTTTTTTAAATGTTTCATTTGTTGAATCATTTTCAGCACAAGACATATGACTCAATCTATTTAACATATATACACTATGTCCAAAGACAAAAACAATGACTAAACTTTCATACTTGAGTTACTTTATACTTTTTGTGGCTGTGACAGATGCTTTGATCGGTTAGTCCTTTCTGTTATTTCTGGTTTACAGCTGATGAGTTGTGTTTTGTTTCTATTAAAGTTTTAAGAAGTGAAATTTAGCAGTGATACAGTATATGTCATCACAGTGATGTTATTTACCAACACTTTCACCACTCGATATTGATAATAAACTCTACAAAGTGATGGGACCGTGTATCCTCCGGATCTACCAGGCCAAATCTGTATGTCAACTATGACACTCCATTCCATAACAATGTATTTGTTCCTTTGAGAAATTAAGTGCTGAGCAGTATTTTATCTTGAACTGCTGTGTAAGCATCATCCCAATGAACACAGCGTGAAACTATCTCAGTGTATGAGTATTCGGTGTGACAAATATGATTACTAAGCTAACTGACGTCTTGTTCACGACCACTTTGACCCGTTTAATGATGTTAGCAAGCTAACGTTAGCCATTCTGACTAGCCAGTTAGCTTTTTGAGGTAGCGAATCGTTTAACAAGAACAATAAATTACCTGTTGCCCGAAAACATGAAGAGTAGTTATATAAAAAGGTGGCAGTTTTTATTTCGAGTAACATTAGAGCTACTTTCGTCTACCAACGGACTGTTTTGGTAAAGAAAGCGCTGTCCAGTATACGTAGCATTTTAGCATGCTAACTATTAAGCTAATTGCTACCTTGCTAATCGTGGTGGTACTATCCGAATGAAAAAGCAACACTTCCTTCTACGCACTTTAAAAATATAAACAGACGAGGAGCACACTATTGGGATTTTAAATACATTTCATATGTTGAAAACGCCAGTGACATGTTCCAAACATATATGATTATGTAATTCACCTCAGTATAAACTAGGTAAAAGAACATATCTGTAAATTTACGAGGTTCACTGCCTTCTAGTCCGTGTTAGCTAGACGGCTAAGTATCAGACAGGGCCCAGTTAAAGTGGCGCAGCGTCACCGCAGTGAACGCTACCCCGAGAATCCTCGGCTGTCTTCGCCCGACGACTCTACATCAACCTTCTAAAACGGCCCACATTTTAGAAGATTATATCAAAGAACTCTATTCGGTACATTAATCTACCACTGACGTCTTTGTCTTGTTGATCAATCCGACCGGTATGCGCAGCATTCTTAGCCAAATGTATCGATAATTTCAGGCCCTCTCTGATTTCTGGTCCCCCCCTCCTTTCTCCTCCTCCTCTCCCGACAAGCCGCTTCAGTCCGTTGCCGCCGTCGAATCGAGCCTCGGCGCTGGCCTCAATTTAGGAATGATAATGAGCACTTCGGGTGTTCAGGATGCCATATCGAAATTTATCTTACCATCAGTTCCAACGTTTTGTCCTCCATCTCCGGCTCCATGTTGACGATCCCCCCCGAAACTCGCTCTGAAAATGGAAACCCAGCCCTGCGTCGGCGGCCCGCAAATGCAGAGACGTCATTCACTTCGCTCAACCACACAGCTTTGGTAGGGCAGTGTCAACGGGGTGGGTGGGGGATGGGAACGCCCATGCTATGAAAACCGCGCCGATTGGACCGATTTTGTCAAAAGAGGCGTAGTTTCATAGCTGTGCCTTTTATTGATTGGCTTACCGTGCTACCAAGGCTTCCCCGGTGACTCCCCCAAACAAAAGGGCAAATGGATGAAGATGCTGTTGCTATCCTGAACAGGGATACACTCAGGCGAAATCAATCATCCGCATAGCTTTGCTATGAGATGCTGCAAGATCTGAAGTATTTGACTGTCATATGAGGAGGTAAAAAGCAATAGCGTTTACGCTCAATAAAACCAATACAGTTGTAAGGGGGGGTTTGGATCCACGGTACATTGGCACAAGTCAGCAGTAGAGTTCTACATCACTTTGAAATCAGGCTTTAGGTAATTCAGTAAACTGAGCAGTTTCATTATTTTAGCAAACCCAGTCAGTTTTACATTTCAGCAATTACACAAGTGAATCACAGGAGACAACATGAGCATGAGCATCTTTAAAGAGGATTCATCGGATTTGAGTACAGTTCAAAGCCACCTCAAACATAAGTATCTTCTTTATGTGAAACAAGCTGTTCCAGGCAGTTGGGTTCTGTATTTTATTCAAATGGGTAGATTATTTCATAACCTTGCCATTTAGGCACATATTTGTGATTATCCTTGGCATCATCTTTGGTGAAACTTTACTACAAACTAATCTAATAAATGTCAGACAGCTTCACTTATTTGATCATTTCAAAAACCATGGTGTCATTTTAAGAAACCAAGTTTAAATGACATGATGCTCAGGATGTTTGGTTTTATATGTAATGCATCTGTAGTTTGCACACCAATGATATTGTCAACACACCCATTTATAAAACCATCCAACTGTCATTGAAATGTTTGTATTCGGTTACTTCAAAATCAGAGTATTCAACTCCAATGCTAATGACAACCTCTACCAAAATCAACGCTGGAATTCTGATCTGACATATTTAGATATCATTGTAAGCTAGATCTTGAAAACGTATACAACTGTAATTACTGAAAATCAGCCATGCATATGTATCACACAGAATGATCACATCGTATTCACCTGATGAGAAAAGTGGAGAAAAGCTCAGCTTTTCCAGGAAGAGGACAGACACCACAATTATTGAGACCACAGCAGATGAGGAGGTAGCAATGGTTTTCAGCAGTTCAAATTTAATACTTTGTCCCCCTTTCTCTACAGAAACCCAGGTAAAAAAAATCCCCCACTCTCATAAAATACAACAGCAGCAGTTACCAGTAAAAAAATGAAATGCAAAAAAAAAAGAAAAAAGAGAGAAAGCATAGAAGAGAGAGAGGGAAGGGGCATGATGAGGCAAGGAAGGAAAATATATTTTCTATTTGTGTGGACTGAGCCCAAAGTTCATCTTTTAAACCAGGTTAGGGGCAATGAGGAATCTGGGAACTTGCTGTTGTGTTCATTCAAAATGGAGGGGAGGAGAAAAAAAAAGAAGAAAAAATGAGTCGAGTCCAATCCAACTAGGGGAAGGAACCAGCACTCTAAGGCAGGGATTTATTCAGGAAGGGCTTTCTCCCTCTCTGGATGAAAGAAAATCTCACTCCTCTTCAGCCTGTGTGATGTATTTTGTCATGTGTACAGATGAATTGTATGTGCAAGTTTGTGTATGCAACAGGTAAATTGGAAGGTGTGTCTGTCATATATATGGTCAACACAGTTGCACCTCTCACTTGCTGCAAGAGAGGTGGCATTTTTCTTTCCTCATTTCTTCATTCATTCCTTTGCTTTTCTTTTTTTCTCCCAATATCAGTCCCCGACTACCTAGTAGTCATCCAAATCAAAGAACTCATCGTCCTCTCCTTGGTACTCCATGCCCTGGAAATCCACCCTGTACCGCAAGATACCTGAGGAACAGAGATAGGGACTGATTAAGACAAGTAATGGAATGGTGGTCTGCTTATGCCATCGTTTATCAGACTAGAGCAGAATTAAAAGAATCAGACAAGGACAAACTAATCCTCATTCACTGTGAGGATAACAGTCCTAAAATCCTGTCTTTAAGTGCTATGATAAGATTTATTTCAAGTGCTACAGATACATTTACAGGCACTTTTCACTTTTCTAATGTGTCCAATGCATATTATTCACCTTTTCATTATTACATATTTAAAAAAAAATATTTACAAATTCTGTACATCTAAGATTTATTTAAAACTAGAACATCCTGTAATAACCCAAACAAAAACAATGTCAGTAACTCAAAAAACTAAGGAAACACTACTCATGCTTGCCTGTCTTTTAGTAAATGAGGTTAATGCAGCTTGTATAGAATTAGCAGCACAGAAAAGTACAACACATTTGTTAAATATTATTTGTTTTCTTTAGCAAAACTTTCACGTGAACTAAATCTTTACCATGTTGGATGTTTTTGTAAATTGCCTTAAATCTTTACATTTTCATGATTGATGTTTTTTAAGTTATTTCATTAAATGCCCTTTACAGTATATTTTGTAATAATGTCCAATAATAACCTATGACTTCACTTGTTTTGTTTTTAACAGAGCTCCGAGAGCCTGTAGGACACAAAGGAACCAACACCCACAGATACTTAGAGGTTTGAGGGCAGTTCACCTACTCATCACAGCTCAAGTACACATGGACATTCAACTGTTTCTCTACAAATGTTCAATTCCAGAGTTAGGAACCGGTCCGTGCTCACCCCCGATGCCTCCAAAGCCCTTAACGAACTGAGACCCTTCCTGGCTCTTGTCTGTGACTATCTCCAGCGTGGCTCCAAATTTCTTATAGTTGTTGGCGAACCACTCCAACAGTGGCATGCTCTCGATCAGCTCATGTTCCTGCCCCGTCTAGACGTGAGTGAGGAACACACGACGACATGAGGTTAGAGTCAGACATCAGTGACAACACTCCTGTCTGTCCTGTTGGTGTGGCCATTACCTCCTTGTCTGTGAAGTGGGACTTGTCTTTTTCCTGTTCTGGCGTTAAGTACAAAGTCTTTTCATCTGAAAACGATAGAGAAACATTATGGCATCAGACCATTTTATGACCTCGTTGTTCAGCTGTGACAGACACATGTGGTGCTTTTACCATTTTCTGCTCCGTTGCTCTCGGCCCCGTGCACACGTAGGATGTAACGCATGGTATCTAAGTTCTCGTAGACTATGAGGATCTCCACCGCTCCCATCTCCAAGGCTTTGAGTGTGTCTTCCACGCCAAAACAGTACTTCCCCGTATCCTGACTGATTTCATCAAAGTACCGCCCTGTAGAGTGGGGCCAAATAAGGCAAGAAAACATGTCAAAGTTTTTTCTTCCACGACAATATGAAGAACACCTCCTGCCCCTTTGATGCTAAAAACCCTAAATGTTGTTTCACTGGATTAAGACCACCCACCTATGAGCTTCTTCTCCTGGATGAACTTGACATTAGAAAGAACTTCTGCTGAGAGCTCTATCGCTTGGTTGAACCCATTCTCTCCTCCGTAGGAAATGTCCACCAGCTTCAGCACCTTAGCCTGTAACCTCTGAACAGAAACAAAGACAATTTTAACAAACTGTCAAAATGTACAAGCAGTGATCATCTAAAGTAACATAATTCATCAATGTAGCAAGTTAGCATATCCACAGTTTTAAAACTTTTTACAAATATATGTTCTGGTCACAGTACGAGGGGGGTGGGGCTTAGCGTTACTTGGTGGGTCATTACATCCTTGACTCTTTCTTACCATGTTGGCATGTATCACATCCATTACTACTGCTGGTATGTGATTATTGTTAAATATACTGTATCATTAGTTATGTAGATTTTCATTTTGATAGTTACTATGTGTAATATACATCCGTTTTCCTAGTCTGTTTGCATCATTAGGACTCTGAATAGATGTAACTTTATTATTAAGAAGGTGAAAGTAACATTCAGTGTATAAATGGGAGAGAGGGGGTAGGATTTATTAAGTTTTCTTCTTCCCACTCCTTTTTAATCAATACTTATTGAATTTGTTTTGTTATCGGTAGTGTTCCTGACAATCGTTTGTCTCGATTTTTTTTTTTACTTAAATTTTCAAAATGTTTTGTGTATCTGCTCTGCTATTGGCTCTGTGTATTCATGAAATAAAATGTTTTGGTTCTTTTTCGCTCGTAACAAATAAACAAAACAAACGTTAGTAATATGAAACCTACACATTAGTCATTAACTACTGCAACATAGCAACAAGTTTACTTTAGTTGATTATTTGTCAGGGACAATGCACAAATACATTAATCTCAAAGAGAGGAGATGCTTTGCACCAGTTAGCTACAGGTTACTTTCCATCTGCTGTCCCCGGGCAGGTGTGCACACAATACAGAATATTAACATTACATTCAACACAAAACTAACTGCAGCTCCTCCTAAACCAGCTGTCCTTAAAAAGCAGTTTCACCATATTTCATTAAAACCATCCACCCAATCATGTTTAAAAAAGTCCATTTGTCCTGATTCATCAACCATTAAACACATACTGAAAATATTTGTCAGTGAATATATAACACTACTGTTAAAAACGTGTCAGTGCATTTAATGTTGGTACAGTTGGGAATTGAGGATGTGGTTAAATTAAATAAATAAAATAAACATGCCAACAAAAATGACATGTTATGTATAGGATATTATTCCCACTTCAGCATAATGAAAAAAAAAAAAAAAACCATCCATAAACGATTATTCAAATTTGACTAGTGTTAAGGCTGGTTTCCTGAGGTTTTGGTAAACCCACAGAATAACAGTCATTTCAACACAATACTTTAGGATGTGCAGATTATGCTCAAATATTTTTAACCACTCTTCTTCCCTTGCATTTCCGTTTGATTTTGTTATTAGTCTGCCAAATTAAAGTTGCCAACATCACACTCACTTTAGTGAGTCAAGTATCCATACAGTACTAGAGCATTTTACATCACAGAGCGCTGCATTATAGGTTGTTTATGGCCACTGTGTTGATCGCCTTTTAAAAGTAAAAAGACAGATCTAGGAAATAGTGATCAACTTTAACTACTATGGTCAGTCTGAGTCTATCTTGTATCTGTAATCATGATCCAGTTCAAACACAGTGACACAGTTCAAAGTGTGTTTTTACAGAATGACACAGAGTGTACACCTCTTCCTTGCTGAGTTTCTTAATTGTGTGGAAAATAGAGAACTGATGTTATCATGCAATATGCAACTGGTACACTTTGTTGGCATAAACAGACACACACTTACTGGGTCAAACATGTCAGACTGGCTGAGCTCGGTTTTGAAATCGGCAGACCCAGCCAAGACCATTCCTGCCACATTGACTTTGTCGTTGGACACAAAGAGCTGGACAGCCGTCTCAGCTACTTTTCGCACATAGTTGTGTCTCTTCTCCATTCTCAGACGAGCAAAACGCAGAGCTGACTGCCCTCCTCTGCCTGAAAGATAAAAAGTCAGTGACTGAAATTATCTTTAAAACACAACAGATTACTAAGTATCCAATGAGCTTTGATACATATATAATAATGTCAGAAGTGTTGTGCACATACCGTGTTTTTTAGGTAGGTCCACAGTGAACTTGTGCAGCACCTCTCTGGTGTTGCCCTGCAGTGTGCCAAAAAGTGCCCCACTACCATCGATCACAATGAAGCCAAACTTACTATCGTCGGAGAGCAGAGCCGTCAATGCCTGTGAATGTAATGAAGGTAGAAAGGGTGAAGATAATGTGACAGAAAACAAACAATAAAGACAATCACAAAACAAGAAAAACAAAAAGCTCACCTCAGTGTGGAACTTGTTGTCACAGAGGTACAAGGAGGTGTTGATTGGCTTAAAAGGCTCGAAGTCTATGTTGACTTTCTTCTCCTTTCCTTCCTCTGTCACAATGGTACCACAGTACACAACCAACCCATTGGGTGGCACTGGTAAGAGAGGAGTCAAAACAATACTAAATTAAATGAAGCATGGGAAAAAAAGCATCCAGCTACAGTTTGAAAGTGAAAGGAAACGATTTACAGCTCATATTTAAAAAAGAATCTATTGTGGATCAAATTAGTTACTCTGCAAATTTTATTTTTTTCTAAGAGATCTCTATTTTTTTTCCCAGTTTTCTTATGTTTTGTACAAACTTCATTGCATACACCAACAAAATGGGGAACACGCAGTACACTGAAAATCTACTGGAATGGGTCAGTGAATATTCTAATAATATACTTCAAACAATTCTACAGTGAAGCTTCGCAGCACACCATTTATTATGTTCTTACTTATTTACATGCTTGATTCAAGGAGAGACGCTAGTATAACTAACTACCTCTATTCTTTAAATATTCATGGTACCGATTCACAGATCATCAGTATTCACTGATGAGTGATCAGTAACATGTAAATCTGAGTGTATAACAAACCAGATTATAGTCAGGTTACTCACAAATCAAACTGTATCAGGAGCCTGCTGCAAACATCAGTTATGCTCTTACCAATAAAAGTTTTATCCAGCTGCCCCCAAAAATGTCAATACTTCTTTAAAAATCAAACAATGCACCACATCACTGGTACACCCTCTTTAATTTTTATATACAGCCACTCCTTGGCATAGTTGAAACAGACCCAACATGATAATAGCCAGAAAATTACAACATATAATATTCCACCCCGCTAAAAGCCCCACTGACCACTATGTAGTGTGGTAACTCCTATTTAGTGCCCAACATTCATAAAAGGGGTACAAGATATTAAACACAGCAATTAACAATTAATACTTATTTCTGAAAATAAAGCACTGCTGTCGGTGTTAGAATAATATGCACAGCCCCACTACTTCCTGAACGTCAAGTGATACCTTTATTTCCTCTCTCATTATTGGACACACTGATTAATACAGGTGTGTCTGCTACTTCTTATTGTGACTACAGTGGTCAGACACACCTGGATTAATAAGCATGTCCAATAATGAGAGACAGGAAATAAAGGCGCCACCTGACTTTAAGGAAGTAGTGAGGCTGTGCATAAAACCCATTCCAGTTAGATTTTAATTATGTTGCAGTTTGTTTAATGAAATTTGTTTACATTCTACTGATAGTTTTGTGCATGGTTATGTTATAAATTTTATAACATCTGATGTTAATGGTGATATTACATTAATCTATTCTAGGAAATCAAACCACGACTAGTTATTATGCTACATTACACTACAATGCATGAAGGTCAGCATGTTTTGTATTTAAGTTTGTGATCTGCTGATAATAACACATACCCTTATTGTACAGTTTTAGTCTTTGCTGTACGGAAGTGATGGCCCCAAGTACGGAGAGCCTGTTGACTCGGCTCTTGATGTTGGAAGCGGTTCCAAACTCATCAGCCAACATCTTGGCCACTCTGGATATCTGGTCCTTTGGAGGGATGATCAGGGAGATCATACTGGTGCCATTACTGTAGACAAATAAACAAAACAAAAAAACAACACATTTAAAGTCACCACAGACAAAAGACGACATGCATCTATACACAATGCTTCAAAATATGGCCTCTTAAGAGACATCATCAAATTGTTGCTTTAAGAAACATGCTGCCAGAAAGGCTTTACATCAACACTGCTATCCACATTGTAGCACAGCAATACAACTATTCACATATGACATAATCCAACCTATTACCCCGACTATCATTTGTTACATGTACAACTAATACACTGGTTCCTACTATTCTGAATCATTACACAAACAAAACCTTGGTTGGCAAAATATCACCTTGACAACATATGAGGGACAAACAGGGTGGGCTTTCAGTTTACAATCTCTGTCCTTGAAGCTATGAACTGAGTGTGAAGTTTCACTGCTCCACACTTACTGCTCATAACGTATCTCTCAGGAAACGCATATCTGTACACAAGCAAGCAGCAGCTTTAAGATGAATATAGGGCAAATGGTCAACTGTGTGACATGGCAGGCGGCAGAGCACAGGGCAGCAAATTCTGCGCAACACTAGACGACAAGCTGTCGCAGAGCAAGCTATTAGCAAGTATAGCAACACCCACAACTCACATGTCCTGTTTGATAATTTAACAAGGCCACCGAGTCGAACCGGTAAACCATCGACTAGAGGGATTTACATCTGATCGGTCTGACCGTTAGTTATTCACGGTTTATTCTAAAGGTTGGCACAAGGCAATTTCACCAAGTAGACTCTGCCAACACTCGACGGTAGACTAACTTTTAAACACACTAGGTAACAGTTGGAGGTGGTGAAAACCGTTCATCGGAGCATGTGGGGTGACTAACTATGTATGCTAGCCGGCCTCCCTTTCGCATCAACGTGCTTTCTTGGGTAAGACACCCATGGCGGCCTCTTTACAGAGATGACGTCTGTTAGCGGGTTTCGTTAGCCGCACAGCTAACACACCCATTGCTCGCTGTGTGAGACTAAAGTACAAGACTTCCGAAATGCCATCAACAAAGCAAAAACAGAGGCATGTGTAAAATAATGTCTTCCAAACAAACCCAGTATTGTCACTCACAGAGATAAAAATGCGACAACAGTTAGCTAGGGCTACATGTACTAGCAAGCTAATAGCCGGGGCTACTTAACAAAGCTAAGTTAGCGGTGCTAGGCTACCACTCCCAAATTTGGCCCCACTTACTCGAGCTCCAGCTGTTGCCGTGCTCCACATACAACATCACAAAAAGCCATGGACCATGAGACAGTTAGCACAGACACTGTATCAGCAGACAGTTCAAACCGAGGACTTACCCACGAGCTGCTTCCAAACTTTTGATCAGCTTCTTGATTTTCCATATCTCCACGTTCCTGTCCGCCGCGCTGGGGTCGTCCGCCATCTTTCTGCTGTAATCGCTTCAGCACCTAAAAAGACGTGAAAAAGGAGCAAAACATAAGGGGTGAATCGACCAGAGACCGAGTTAACATAGAATTCTTGTGGAATAAGTCAGACAAAATATCAGCCGCAAGTAGCCGGACTGGATACCTCTCCAAACCAGCGGCGCGGTGTCCGTTAAAACACCTGACCACTAGTGGCAGCTGGACTGACCGTGAATAAAAGACCCTAACTGGGCTGCCTCAGTCAGTACAGTGCGCGGAGAATCACAGGCCTACAGTCTGCTAGGCCCTAGCGTCCACCCTGTTCTTATCTAATACGACCTACTTTCACCTCCAAGTTCCCCTGGAAACCACACGGAAACCAACACTTACTTTTTGTGGTGACGAATTTACGCTAGGATAAAATAAACGTGATACAGTACCTGCCTCGGACAACGCCGCTCCGCTCCGCTCTCTGTCTGCTACGTCGAGTCGGTGGTCCGAGGAATGACGTTGCCTTCCCGACCGGTTTCTCTCTCCTCCACACTGCGCGTGGTGCCTTCGACGGGCTCACATGTGGGAGGTGGTTAGAATTGTGGCGTTCCCTTCCTGGAAACCACTTAGAAACCAATCGGATTTCTCGGCCACTACGCCAATCATGACACCCTGGATTATGATTGGACAAAGTCTGAAAACATCCCTGAAAGCTGGGCGGACGCCAGACGCTATGCTTTATGGGACTTGTAGTAAAGATGATGTGGCTCAACTACAACAATTGGACCGATTATTTGAACACAATTACTGCATGTAATACACTTTTTAATTGCTATATATATGGAAAGATGTATTACCCATAACTTTACAGTTCGGCCACTCCAGTAATTTATCCACTTTATAGTTATGATTCATATCATCATAGTTTACCGCTATTGTGCGAGCAATGACCTCTGGTGGCCACTTCAACTTGTCATATGAGCCATTCAGTTCCAAGGAAACGATATACAGGATGTCCCGTTAGCTTCCATTCATATGGTTTTTAACATTATATTTTTTTCATATTTCAGATACCCTGAAAAAGTGAAATAGAGTGGCCTCCCAGATCCCCAACCTCACCCTGCTTGATTTTTACCTTTGGGGGCATTTGAAGGCCATGGTGTATCAGGAAAATATACAAAACATAAATCATCTCAAGCAACGCATCACCAACGTCATTACAAGCAGAACTCCAGATGTGCTTGAACGTGTTCTTCAGCAGCGGAGGACACACACTGAAATGTGTTTTCAACACAATGGCAGTCATGTAAACATATATATATATACACATATACAGAGTCAGCCAAAATATTGTGTACACACATCAGGAAAAGAAAAAAAACGTGCATAAATATTTCAATAGCAAACTGATTTTAATTTAAAGAGGTGCTCAAAGTGGTGGCCATTGGTTTCCAGACATTTATGTGTACGGTGAACTTCTGCTTGGGTAACGTTGACCAAAGTATCCAATAGTGTCCCATCTGCTGGGAGAGCATCGTTCACAGGATTATCGTAATTTGATCAAACTTCGAAAGAGTTAACTATATGTATTGAAGTACTTATACAAATTAGATATTTATGCAAGTTTTTACTTTCTGTGTGTATATATTATTTTGGCTGACTCTGTACACACACACACACACACACACACACACACACACACACACACACACACACACACACACACAAATATATATATAAAAA
>JAPTGZ010000002.1:24788177-24799161 GCA_029814645.1 Fowleria isostigma
TTACATTATTGTTCAGTGATATGAATAAGGGGTAGGCAGAATAAGCTTTGGCTTCAGCCTATACCTTTTCAGACTTTTGTTTTTTGTGAAACAATTGTGTCATGAAAGTGTATGTTTTGTTTTGTTTTTGAAAGAGGTCTAAATTAATCAAATAAAAAAAAAAAAGAGTTAATGGCCATTTGAGATATACTGTTCACAAGTAAATGCATACACTGTCGTCCTCTGCTTACCCAGATCCAGGTCCAGGTCTCCGGGGCAGCAGCCTCAGCAAAAAAGCCCAGCCAGTCCTCTCCCCAGCCACTTCCACCAGCTCCTCCGGGGGAATCCCGAGGTGTTCCCAGGCCAGCCCAGAGATATAATCCCTCCAGCATGTCCTGGGTTAGCCCTGAGGCCTTCTCCCAGATGGACATGCCCGAAACACCTCCCTAGGGAGGCGTCCTGGGAGGCATCCTCACTAGATTCCCAAACCACCTCAGCTGGCTCCTTTCGACGTGGAGGAGCAGTGGCTCTACTCCGAGTCTCTCCCGAATGTCTGAGCTCCTCACCGTATCTCTAAGGCAGAGACCGGCCACCCTGCGGAGGAAACTTATTTTGGCCAGTTGTACTTGTGATCTCATTCTTTCAGTCATGACCCAGAGCTCATGACCACAGGTGAGGGTTGAAATGTAGATCAGTCGGGTAAATTGACAGCTTACCCTTTTTGGCTTAGCTCCGTCTTCACCACAACAGACCGGCTTAGCATCCACATCACTGCCGATGCTGTCCTGATCCACCTGTCAACCTACCATTCCATCCTGCCCTCACTCATGAACAAGTGAACTTCCTCCCCGATCTAGGGGGTTGGACCAAGAAAGCTGAGAGGGGGACTCTCAGGCACAAAGGGGGGGGGGGGGGGGGCGAGCTAGTCACTGTTGTGCATTACAGTATTGTACATCAACCCCCCCACAGTGTAAGGCCATATCAGACATATAACAGTGGCACATTCCTATTACATTTACTTCCCAAATTTGGTGCCCCCCTAGTTTTGATTTGAGGGGGGTGTCAGGTGGCCAATGAGAAGGTGGTCATGGTCGCAATTTTTTTTTTTTCAGGGATAGGGGGGTGGCAGGAGGCTCCAAATTCCATGAGTGGGTGTTTGTTCAAAAAAGTTTGAGAAACACTGATCTAGCTGTTCCAGGGAAATGGAGACAATTGCCATGATTATGCAAAAATAACTGTCCCTGTATCTGCCATTGACACTCACTTATTTTAAACGATTGTGTCAGTATCCAAAATTAGAATATGCATATTCCTCAAACAGAATCACATTCAAATATATTCTGCTATGAGGTGAGGAATAAGGTGAGGAACCCTTTTACCAGTTCTAAATGTGAACTCCTAGTCTGTTTGTTCATGGTGAACTGACAGAACAAGCATCTGTTCAACCCAAAAATACAGCGACTTGTTGACAAATGTGTGAAACCCTGACATATGTATGAGGTCAGTCACCAGCTGTTTTGTAACCCATAGCAACCACACACACATCTGTCCTGTTAATGTAATAGACAGGAACACATATACACACACCTAACACGCACAGTCGCATTGCGCACAACAGCAACATTAAAACCACTTTGTCATAGTCAGCTCAAGACCAAGGCCTCATTTTGTCTGATGACAGGATGACGGCTGCAGTTCTTTGTTCAAACGTGGCTTTTTTGGAAGTCAGCTGATGGCTGCTCGCTCCGTTTGCTCAACACAGCCACTGAACAGCAGGCGGAGGGTGGTAGATTAATCGAGCTTCACTTGGACTTTTGCTCAAGTGAGCAAAACTTTGAGAATAGAGTAGATTTCTGATGGTATTTGTAGATTAGTGTGTGGAAATCTCTTCATTCATTGCTGCTGTGACTTCATTTAAAAAAAAACACTGAAGCTTGATATTGTGAAAGATAACCAAACACGAAGAAATGGAATTTGTAGCTCCACATTATGTAATAGCAGTACAATATGTAATAAAGTAATAATTTTTCACCTCATTATGGAATGTTGAGGCTTTTTGTAATGACATGCTGCATTTTGTGATAAAATTCTTGAACATATTTTGAAATAAACTTGGCCATATTTTGTAATGTGTTCAGTGTATTCAAGTTTTTTATTACAAAATGTGGTATGTTATTACAAAATACAAAATTATTATTATTAATCAAGTGAAATATTATTGCATTACTACATATTGCACCATTATTACATAAGGTAGCGCTATAAGGTTTACAACAAAGCCAGCTCTACCCAATGTGGTGCCGCTGGCAAGATTTTAAATGGCCCCCCCTTCTCCATCGGTGATTTACGGATACTTACAAAGGAAATCAAATAGCAGTGTTTTTACCATTGTCTTTCATTTCTAACATGTCACTCAATTTACGTGGTTACCAAATTAAAAATAAATACTACAAAATACATATAAATACTGTAATATAATATAAATACCCTAACCACAATAATATTACCATAAAAATATTGATGTTGACACCTTCGTCCAACCCTTTGTTTAGGAAATGTGAAGCTGTTTTGAACATGAAATGGTCCTCTGTGAACTTACTCTCTTTGTACTTGATCAGTTAAAGATGATGTTCCAGTCAGCAGGGTCCAATGGTGCAGCCTTTTCTTTCAAACGTCTTTTTATTCACAATGTAAAAAAAATACAACATTCAAAAAATGAAATTAATTTTTACATTTTTTAGATTTCCCCCCATAAACATTAACAGATAATAACAGACAGCCAGCTGCCAACAAAACAAAACATGACAGACATAAATAATAACATGAGACATACGTAAAGATAACAAACAATATAATAATTAAATATAAATATTAAATAGAGAAGCATGCATACGTAAATACACACATATGCATATGTACACAAAAAGAGTACAAAACTAACATTAAAAAAAAAAGGATTAAAAAAAGGGGAAGTGTTTAAGGGTGGGGACGGGGGTCCTCCTTGGCCTACTCAAGCAGTATTAGTCATGGATCTGTCCAAAAAAATTTTTAGAAAAGAGCACCATAATTTAAAGAATTTATTCTCAGACCCACGCAATATATATGTAATTTTTCCAAATTTGTACAGGACATTATGTCTTTTATCCACTGTGAATGTAAAGGGGATGCAATGGTGCAGCCTTTTAAATGGACAAAATCATAAAAGTTTCCATTTTCTAAACCCATAGTGAATAAAGCAACATATTTCATGTATATAGAAGCGAATCTGTCTCATCAAACACTGAATTATAAAAGCCATTGAATTTCTCACACTGAATTCTTTTTGTTGTGAAATTAAGTATCTGAATTTTGTTTCAGCTCTTCATATTTTCAATACTCCATTTTCACTTTTATTTCTCAATGTTCATAAATTCAGAATAAAAAATTTATATTTAAAACATTCATGTAATTTAAAGTCAAGCTGTTCAGAGTCGAATTCAGATGCCAAAAATTCAGTTACATTAGAAAATTCAGATACTTCATTTCACAACAACAAAAAAATGCAGTGCTATAAATTCAATGGCTTTTATATTTCGAAGTTTGATGAGACAGATTTGCTTCCATATATGCACTGGCACATCTGTTTAGTTTGAAAAAGTAGTGAGCCTATTCTGAGAATGTAAGGACTATATTCTTTGATAAACCGGAGCGCTGCAATAGCAATCCGGCAGTTCTTCCATCCTGTAATCCCCTTGTATTGTTTTTGTCATGTTAAATCTTGGACGGTTGTAACTGGCAAGACGAATTTCATTGCTCTGAAATATGTGCAATGACAAATACAGTCAGTTCAATTCAATAAAGTACAGATATTTATGCGAAAATGTAGGGCATCAAAGTAAAAAGTTGCCAGAAAAAACAAATACTCAAGTACAAATACCTAAAAAACCTACTTAACTACAGTAACAAAGTATTTATACTTCATTACTTCCCACCTCTGGTTAATAGTAATAACTACTTTTATTTATTTTTTTTTTCTCAATTTTGTGGTGCCCCCTGGAGGCCATAGCACCCTTAGCATTTGCCTGTATTGCCTAATGGGTGGGCCGGCTTTGGTTTACACAGACACACCCTACACAACATCTACACACTGTAGTTAGCCCTCAGATTGTCCTGACATTCAACTGATTTTCTTTCTTTTGTCAACCACACCCTCCACATTCCCTGTGTTTTTTTTTCTCTCCTTCTTTTCTTTCCTTCATCTGGCTTTTTGGTAGCTAACACAGAGCAGTGATGAAGTGAAAGTGTGTGTCTTATTGGTGATCATGAAAATAGGGTTTCAACAGATGGATGCGGAGATTCTTAAGAAGAAATGCAATCTAAAAGAAAACACCAGTGAGTGAATGAATGAATGGTGGATATTTGTCTTCTTAGACCCAGATGGAGGGTGGTAGACCTGACTGTTCTTTTGTATGCACACATGGGCACCTGTGCTATGTGTAATATCATTTTAATTCATGTGTGTGCGTTTGACGTTCGGTTTGTGTGGGAGGTGAAATGGGGTGGAAAGAGAAACCCATTCCTTTATTTACTAGGGGGAAAAAATATGTGCACATATATTCGGAGGGAATGAACAGTAATCTGGTTTTTGCCACCAAAAGCACACATCGCTACCTACACACTGATATGGTAGGATTATCTTGTTTAGAAGATGCATAACTGATTGTTTGTATAGCAATCTGAGTGTGTGTGTGTGTGTGTGTGTGTGTTTGTGTGGCATATTTAAAACAGGCAAGGTTGATGTGTATTTGATAGACTGGCAGGTGGAGAATAAAAAGAGAGCATCTGTCCCATATTAATAGTGTTCTCTGCTGCCTCTCACTGAGCTGTTGAGTCATGATGAGCAAAATTTCCCCATGGGGACAATGAACAATTTATATTGTTTTATCTGTATTGATAATATTTCTTCATTTTTATGCCGTGAGATCATGAATATGGACTGTATATCTATTCTCTATCTATTTTTATGTCTTTACCTTGACAGTGAGGGATATGGACGCTGAATAATAAATACAGAGCAGCGCGTTCGTGTTATCATTTAATAATTAATGACCCAACAGCATATAAAGGCAGAGTGTCAGGCTATTAGTGACGGCTTGCTTTTGACTAAATCTCCTTTTCATCGGGTTAAGGCAGGTGAATGATGGAAGGAACCGGGAGCGATGCTTTAATACAGAGGTTTTTATCAATCTGACTGGTTAACTCCTGCTCATCTTTGTTCAGTGGAACTGTAATTACAGCATGTGTTTGAGGAGTTAAGGAAGAGGATGAGTGAACACAAGATATTTTTCCAGATCTTTGGGTCAGCTGTAATTAGGGATGTAAAGATTACTGGTATAATGATAAACCATATTCAAATTTCCAGTGGTTAATATTGATATTTTAAATTCTAATTACCTTTAAAACTGTGTTTAATTACTACACTTTGAAAAACTCACGGTGATACTGCTCATTTCCTGGAGAAGCAGCAGCACTCCATGAACAGTTCGCAATGTTTGGCCTCTGAAAACATGGCAGAAGGCACCTGCACGGACAACGCTCCAGAGGTTTTATCCCCGCTAGGACAAAGTCAGAAGTCTGAATATATTTTAGATTTTAAAAGGGTGTTGAGGGGAAAATTAGTTGAAGATGGTCAGCCTCTCTGCAGAAGATGTAGGAAAAAGTATCCGTGAAGGGGGGCAACACTTCTAACACAGATGGTAGCGTTGCTTTTCTATGCTCATTTGATTTCTAGATAGGGTATATGAAACAGTGAAAGTGTTCTTTCTGTATCAGTTCTTAAATCTGTCAATACCACAGTAATAACAATGATAATTTTGGTCACAATAACTGTGAAATTGTTATTCTGTTAAGTCTCTCGCTATAATGCACTGCTTTAGCTGTGTTTCTAATCTTCCCTTATAAACTATAATACATTATGTTACCATGCCTTAATTATTAGCATATGAAAAATTGCTTTTCATTCAATCATGCTTTTCATTTAAGGTGCAAACTTGAAAATGAGGCCAGCCCAACAAGAGAATTTGTGATATTAAGTAACATTGTTCAGTACTGCAATGATGATACAATTGTGATACAAGATCAACCTCGCAGACATCAACAAACAACTTTTAGTTATGACTCCACATAGTTTTCAGTGTTTGATGTGTTAGCCCATTGCTAAATGCTATGTTTTCCATCTGTTTATAGCGCACCAGGATGTTGTTCACACATCATGGGTTTAGCCACAAGTGGTACCTAACTCCATGTTGAAACATTAGTAGCTTTTGATCAATATTCTACTACAACAGGGGTTACCAACCCTGGTCCTGGAGAGCTACTATCCTGCATGTTTTAGATGTATCCCTTTTCCAACACACCTGATTCAAATGATCAGCCTATCATCAAGCTCTGCAGAAGACTGATAACAACCATTAGCTGTGTGAAAGAGGGAAACATCTAAAACATGTGGGACAGTTGCTCTGGAGGACCAGGGTTGATCACCACTGTACTACAGTCTTGTAGTACAGTGTTAACTGTGTGCTAATGTTAGCATCTTACCTTAGAACACATATAGTAGTTGTAGCTGCGACTGAGGTCTTCCACACTGTTTAATCCATATTCAACATTTTTTCAGCTGTTTTTGGTTTTGGGAAGGTGAAAAATACAGCATCACCCAAATGTTCTGAATATCTTTCATTGGACTTGCAAGTTCTATACACTGACCACTTAGCAAGTGGCCTAAGTGGTCTTAGGCAGTTCTGTACACTGACCCCTTAGGCAACCTCTGCAGCACCTCTGCAGAGGTGAATGCTTGCCAGGTGATCTCTCTTAGTTATTGCTACTAATATATGACTGATCAGTGGCGGTTCTAGGGCAGGACTTAGTGAAGGGTCAATTTAACCCTCAAAGGCCTATACACTGATGCTGATGACTAAATGCATATGCAGTTTGAAAATATTAAATATTTATGCACTGTTGCCCATAAAGTTGGAATAACATATTATTCACCCAACCTGTTTGTCCAAAACACCAAAGCCCGAGTCCGCACAGGATGCAAGTGGGATGAGATTGGATGGGATGCTAAGGCTGTCAATCAGGTTATTACCCACCTAAAACACCTGGAAGTCATTGGGCTACAGCAGAAAGGAAGGTCTGGCTTCGGCTGGGGACCAGCGTCCAGGATGTGGTTCAAGGCTTCGAGGAAAGAAAGGAAAGATCTGGTGATCTCTGCAGTTGTCAAGATCAAAGAGGAGAGCTATAACATCAAAGCCATCAGCCAGCAGCAACAGGGGAAATGGACGACATGGGAGGCAGTCGTCAACAGAACCATCACAGAGGCCGACATGTGGAGGATGCCCCAAGCAAGGCTGAGCTTCATGATCAGGACCACGTACAACGTACACAACGTACACAACCTGCACCTGTGGTACAGAACAGAGAAGACATGCCAACTCTGCTGCTCCAGCAACCCAAGTCTGCAGCACATTCTCTCTGGATGTAATGGGGCACAGACAGCAGGGCCGATACAGGTAGGGCCATGACAAAGTGCTACGCAAGTTAGCTGAAATCCTGGAAGCAAGCAGGCTGGAAGCTAACAAGGCCGACCCACTAACAGTACAGCAGCAGATCCAGTTTGTCCAGCAAGGCAGCAAAATCCAGATCAGCAACACAAAGAAGCGGTCCTTTCTCTCCCCTGGAGGTGGATGGAACAGGAGAGTCGATTTGGACAGGCAGCTAAAGTTCCCTCAGGACGTACACCTACCAGTCTCCGACCATACATTGTCTTCTGGTCTATCTCCATGAGGACAGTTATCATGGCAGAGCTGACAGTCCCTTGGGAAGAAGGAAATATATACTACCTTCAAGAGGAAGAAGGAGAGATACACTGACCTGGCAGCTGCATGATCCCAGGCAAGGTGGAAGGCAACAGTTTTCCCAGCAGAAATCGGGTGCAGAGGTCTTGTACAAGTTCATACTGTCTCCAAAATAACTATTGTAGTTAGTATTCTTTTTTAACAGACAGAAAGCAGTAGTTTGTTTACCTGCTTGACTAGTTTCAGCTACTTCCTGTAGCCTTCATCAGAAGAATCACATGGTGTTATTGTGATGTGTATTATAGGCTGTTCAGGCGGCTTGGCCAGAAAGCAGGGAGGGGTTACGCCCCCCCGTTGTATAAAAGAAGTAGACACTTGTTTTATATTCAGTTAATGGTAAATTTCCAGGACGACACGGTGGTGCAGTGGTTAGCACTCATGCCTCACAGCAAGAAGGTCCTGGGTTCAATTCCAACACCAGTCGATGGGTGGAACCTCTCTGTGTGGAGTTTGTATGTTCTGTATGTCTGGGTGGGTTTTCTGTGGGTACTCCAGTTTCCTCCCACCATCCAAACACACGTACTAATAGGTTAATTGATTATTCTAAAATTGTCCATAGCTGTGAATGTGAGAGTGGTTGTTAGACTCTATATGTCAGCCCTGGGATGAAATGGCAAAATGTCGACGGTGTACCCTGCCTTCACCCTTAAGTAGCTGGGATAGGCCTAGTGAGGATAAAGCGGGTTCAGAAAATGAATGAATGAATGAATGAGTGGTATATTTCCTGAAAAAGTTGCTTTTTCTTTGGCATACTGTTTTGTTTTGAATTTCTTTTGAACTATCTCATCATCAGAAAATTAAAAAAAAAAGGGAAATACCTGATTATCACTGAAAAATATTAAATGTAGAAGATATTACCATTAATAGTGTGATAAATTAATGGAGACAATTTAATTTGGAAGTCACCACAAACATAGTTCTTAGTTGTCAATGGTTAATGCCACCTGATCTGACTGGTCATAAGGTCTGACTGAAACACCCAATGTCCAGAGCACTAAAGTAACATCTTTTTCATTTCAAATCAGGAAATCATTTTCAATGTGTTTACCAGGTATGTTCATATGTAATGTTTTGCATTTTTCAGCCTGGGTTATTGGATGTACTCTGGCTGAAAATGGTGACTATTTCCATCACATTGTGTTAGGAATGTTATTTTCTCCTTCCTTAAGCTATCAGCATGTAATCATTGTAGAAGTCTACATGAAAGAAAACAACTGCTGAGCTGTAAGAACATGCTGAAAATGGCGACAATGGTTTCCAGAAAGTAAAAGAGATTTTTTGAGTCTGATGTTTTCGTTTGTAGGGATTTAGTCATTTTAATACAACAGCATGCTTCCTCATGTTCCACCATAACAACTTCTTTCCCAACTCTGCTTCTTGTGCTCAGCACCATCCAAGACAAGTGCAGTTCAATTAAAGAAAACCAAAGAAGCCAGAGATTTTTTTTTGTTTGTTTTGCTTTTAACCTTATCCTAGAACAATATCAGAGGGTGCCAGACCTTTATCCAGTGCTGGCACAGCATTAATGAACTGTGGAGATGAGTCTAGCTACGTAAGACCAGAGACCTAAAATTAAATATTGTTATTTACCAAAGGCTAATCTTCATCTGCTGTCCCCTTGAAGATCATAATTAAAACATTGACAGAAAAACACACCGGACTAGAATGCAGACCAGCAAATGAAAGCACACAGAAATACGTCACATGCACATACCCTGGCAGCACCGTGAGGACATTGGATGAATTAAAACCCTAAATATCTAAAAACCAATCAAAGCAAATCCAAGCTGGAGTTGAATATTAAATATTGAATCAATGGTCTCAGAGTTGAGTAGTTTTAAGACATTTTCAATGTAAATTAAAGCTGCTGAGAGAACTACAGCTCTTAATCTCTTAATTAATCACCCAACCGATTAATATGGATGATTAAATGCCATTTGAGATAACCAATATATAGGCCAATTATTTGAACTCAGTTGATAATTCACGATTTCATGAAGCCGTTGAATTAAAAAAATATATATGACAAAGTGCAGACATAGTGTTAAATCCTCTGCAATTTTCTCATAATTACATTCTTGAATTTTACATGAGGAGTCAAACAATATAATCTTAGTATTATACATCAACATAAGCTACCCTGCTGATACTTATCTCCACATTATATATTATCTTTTAATTGTAAATCAGTAGCTGACCACACTCCCCTCACCCTTTTACAGTCATTTCTGATTAAAAAAATTCTACATCAGTATATGTTGTCTTTCACTGTCACACTTAACCTCTTCCTCCCACTTTACTCCTCGCTGCTGCCTCTGTTTTGACTGCACGGCTCAGTAAATAAACATTCTTTAATGCATAGGGATGCGGGATCTCTCAGGGCAGAGTTGATGCTGTCAAATATCATGCAGATTAAGTATTGCCTCTTGGCCTCTGCCTTATGCTTGCTGACAACACCTGTTTTTTTATTCGGTGCGTGTGGGGGGTGTTTGTCATTCAAAACATCTCCCACCTTATCTTTTATGTTCAGCGTTTTTAAATCCAGCTCTGATTGTGTCCATCACTTCTCAGTCTGACCATCTACCATTTTAAGAGGACTACTTTACACTGAGAGATAGATAGGGTACTTTTATACTTCTAACAAATTCGGTATTATCTAGTACACCTTCATGTGCAAAGTATCACTTAGCACATCCATACAAAGTTATTTGGTGCTATTTAGACAATATTAGAATTTTCAAGAAAATTAAGCATATTTTTTCCAGTTGTCGGGAGTTTTAACCTGTGTTAACCCATAAGGACCCAGTGTGACATCCGTGTCACCTCCCGAATACTTTTTCCTCTATATTTAATTGTTCTAAAGTGGTTTATTGACAATAATTGTAATATTTTGTCTTTTTTTCCCAGTATAAATCAAGTATTTTCAACATGTAATTTACTAATCATGTAGGTGTTCATAAAAGTTTAGGTAAAATTGAGGGTTATTGTATCAAAAACAGAGAAAACTGAAAAAAAGTAACTTTATTTCAGCAAAATCTATAATTAACTAAATATAAACCCATTGTCATTGATCCAACTCCATGGGTTTTACTCTTGAATCATTGTTGTAGAAG
>JAPTGZ010000002.1:24849715-24860133 GCA_029814645.1 Fowleria isostigma
TTCTTGTTTGTTTTTGCTGATTTTCTTAATTTTTGGTTATTTTCTTGTTTTTCTTTAATTTTCTTTGTTTTTCTGATGTTCTTCTTTGTTTGTGTTGAATTTCTTCATTTTTTAAAATTTTCATCAGTTTCGATGATTTTTGTCTTTGTTTTTGGTGACTTTCTTCATTTTCTGTAATTTTCTTTTTCGTTTTCAGTTTTTTTTTCTTGTTCATTGCTCATTTTTGAATGTTGTTACCGGCAACTGTGTCAGGCACCCTTGAAATTAGAGATGACATTGAGGTCATTTGCCTCCTACGTTGCAGGACCTGCGATGTGACTATTGTGCACATGTACATTGCGATGATGATGCTCAAACGACATATTGTGCAGCTCTAGTGTGTGTGTACATATGTATGTATGTATTCTGAAAGAAGTGGGGGAAGGGCTGGGTGCAGTTAAGAGGAGCATTTTAGGCAAGACAGACCCCGGAGTCACCTTCACCTCCCTCATAAACAGATGCATACACCTTCAGAGTGAATGCCTCCCAGCATACATGCAGTATTCCAGTCAGTTCAACGAAGACTTGGCTGAACCTGTCATTCTATCTTATCTGTCCTCTGCTCCATCCTCCGTTTCTCTTTCTCCTCTTAAGCTGCCTTATACCTTCCCTTTATACCTTTTATCATTTCTTCTCTCCGGGCTCTTCCCTCTCTTCTTTTATACCCAACTAATTCCTGATGAAACAGTGCCCTTCAAAATAAACCTTCCCAGCACGCTTTTGCTCTTTTTGCTCCTTTTATATCCTTTTCTTTTTCCATGCTCGCTCTCTGCATGTGTGTTTCTCACTCTGAGCTATTGATTTCAAATGTGAAAATGCTGATTCTAATCTCTCCACTGGAGAACTGCTGTTATGTGTGTAGTGAGAGATAAGTATAGCGCATCCTTAGCTGCCGGTGCATATGTTTGTGTCATGATGGAAAAATTTCACGTCCCACTAGCCGCTGTTTGCGTGTAAATGCACAAACATGTAAACACACACATCCTCCCATACACCCTGAGGCCCTCGCAGAGATCGATCAGTAAATTTACAGGGCCTGATAACCCTGATTGGAGCTTTGATATAATCAATAAGTGTGTTAAAAGACAGGATGACATACACACGCATGCACACAAGGGAGGAGGACAATGCGGTCACAGACGCCACAAAGGTCACTGTCCCTTAAGACCAGTATGAGTAGGTTGTAAAAGAGTGTGCGCTGGTGAGTAAAACAGTGAGACAGACAAAATGATGGAGCTGAAGGATTGCCAGTGTAATTTTAGGCTGGCGATAAGACAGAGGAAATGGACAAAAAAGAGAGATGGTGAGAAAAGAGAGGAAGAGGAGGAGCTTTAATGTGAAGCCATCAAACTGTGAGCAGAACAGATGGACAGAGGATAGAGGAATGGGAAAAATGTGGAATCCATCATCAGCAACAACATGTGTGTGTTTGTGTGTCTCAGTCAGCTTTGTCATGGCAGCCTCTCCAAATGCTCCTCTCTCTCTCTCTCTCTCTCTCTCTCTCTCTCTCTCTCTCTCTCTCTCTCTCTCTCTCTCTCTCTGTCTGTCACTAAGGGGATTGTCTCTCTGTTGGTCGTTTTGGCGCTGATATGAAGCTTTTCCACTAAGCTGTTGATTCTTTTGAAGACATGCTTGCTGATATGCTGCTTTTGTCTAAAGATTTACCAAGCCCGAAAACCACCCATCGGACCACTCAAACATACCTGCTGTACTTCAGTACTTTTTTTTCAGTTTGAGTAATATTCATGAAACACTTTTACACAGAAATCCCAGAAAAAAAAAGGTGAAATGGTGATCCCACTTTTTTCCACCACTGACTGATTTCCACAGCCAAGCCAAAGGAGAGGTGAGACAGGCTGGACTTTTACACAATGGACCTGCGTTCCGGAATCAAAGGACCAGTGACGCAGCGTATAGAGTGATGTATGACTTGCGTGATGAAAACCCTGAGCATAGCAGTGTTGATATTAGAGCTGCACAATATATCATTTGAGCATCGTCATTGCAATGTATGTGTGCGCAGTAGTCACATCACAGATTCTACAATGTAGAAGGCAAATCAACTCAAGATGTTCTCATCTAATTTCAAGGGTACCTGCCACCCACCAGTCATAATCGTTCTTAATCAGTTTACCAAAGCAGATCACACCCCTGAATGTGGAGTGAGTCACTGGTAACAACACTAAAAAATGAGCAACAAACAAGAGAAAATCCCCCAAAATTAACCCTTGGTGTCAAAAAGAAGTTATTAGTTATCTGGAATTATTTTGGCCACAAAAAGGATGATACTGAAACACGTGTTGACAGTGTCTTACAGCTGTTGTCACAACGGTAACAGAACTTTTTTTTTTTTTCAACCATTTACCAGCACCACACAGCTATTATAGCTTTCAGAGTATTTTTTCATATTGCAATATATATTGCAGGGTTAAAAAAAAAATCACATTGTCTGTTTTTTTCCAATATCATGCAGCCCTAGTTGCTATCCTCTCTAGAGTTTGCCCATCTTTCACCGTTCCACAAATGTTCGCATGGATAGAGTCCTCCGCCCAACACGACAACAGCTGGTGGATCTCTTGGTGGTGGATATCTTTCTTTTTTGTTTACTGTACCATTCTCATTTTTAAATATCCCATGTGTGGGGGTCACACATGCAATTCATCATCAAAACAGCACACCTTGGAACGAGGGGTGTTCTTTTTACATATCGTTCCAGAATCATGATTCCACCTTTATTAAGGCTCTGTTACTACCTCCAGAAGCGTTACAGAGCCGTGACAGAGGTGGGACCAAAGGATCCCACCATTTCATTTACGTAGAAGTTGTTCTGGAATAAAGACGAAATATTCCCGGAACAGAAGTGCTGTGTAAAAGGGGCTAGTATGTAATGTAATTGACACATATAGTACCACTATTATGACAAACTTTAGTAATTCAGTTTGTACGTTCCCTTCAGAGAGATTACACTGAACCAGCTACACTAACAATATCCACTGTCACTATCATGTTAACTAATTACTGTCATCTAAAATACAGTATATTCATAACATAGAAAAACAATAGGGCTAACAAGTAAATATATTCCTATTTAATTTAGTTGCTTTTTAGCTTTTACTATCCTTGTGTGTATTAGATACAGCAGAAAACAGCCTTGCTCATGACAATGTCCAAACTAAATATTGATCAATATGTTGACAAACATTTTCAATAATTTAAAAAAAAAAAAATCTAATTATTTTATTTTAATCAGTTGAAAGGTGACATCTTTGACACCATCTGATTAACCTTTTCAATTAAATAACTAATTTAATATATTAGCAGTTGAGCATACACTCATTACACATGGAAACCCCAGTCGTAACATGATCCATTTGGCTTCACATTCTCTTTCCTTTTACAGATAGACTGATTAATTGATTTGATTAATGGCAGCTCCCCCACTGGGGCTATTGACTTGGAAGGAAAATAATAGCTCAAATAAAAACTGGCCACACCTAGATTTTTTAATGGTAAGTTTAATGTGAAGTTCAACAGTTATGGTTACAATTTCAATTTATTTTTTTTTTTGTTTGTTTTTTTTTGAGGGTGGGGATAGGATGAGGTGATGTAATCTAATTTATCATTTCCTGCTCTAAAATATAATTATATCAGCCTTTAAAAGTTCAGTCATTCTACCTCTATTCTCTTTATTTCTGCAATTATTATTTTTATAGGTATGTGCCGTTGTTTTTATTTTCTAAATGTATTTTATTTTATAGATTTATTTTTAACAGTGATTACATGCTTTGTGTCAAAATACAGTTGATATGTTTACAATAATATAGGATTTTTTATCCACATCCAGTGTAGCTTCTTGATGGACAGGGGAGGATAATTTACCATCTGTGTGTCTTCACAAAACTGTGCAGTTTACATATAAATGATATACTTCACATATGTTGTTTTGGTCACCCCGCTCATGTCTGAAAATATAGACATGCAGTATGTATACATGTATATATAGATACGTGTGTGTGTGTGTGTGTGTGTGTAAATACTTGTTTTTTGTGTGTGTTTTATTGCCCTTAATGATACTTTCACCCTCACTGTGGGCTGCTCCAGTGTGTGATCAGATGTTTCTTCCTCAGGGTTTGGCTCCCTCTACATCTCTCCATATGCTAGTGTTTGATTTGTTGTCTAGTAATCTGTTTTATAAGTTGACTTCATGAGTGGAGATGAGCCATAACAGCATTATTTGCCTGCTTGTTACTCATCCAAATAGAAAGCCCCTGTTGGCGGTGCGTTGGTGTTGTTGCTTTGGGAGTATGAGGTCTTGTGTTTATACCTGGTGTCTGCTCTTTGATCCACTGCTTCTCTTTCTTTAAGGGTTTATATTTCACAATATGACCCTGTTAGATAGTATATCCGACTTTGTTTGCAGCTAGTTTTTTAGTGATTTGTGAAGTAGCCTTCCAGCTATGATTGACTGTGCGAGTCTGCCTCTGTTTGTTTCATGTAATCACAGTATTTGTTACAGAGATGATAGACGCATCATTGCTTTGCCCATCATGCTAGCTGATGCAGAAGACCATATGAGCAGTATTTAAATTACAGCTTGTCTTGAGGATAAATCAGTGGTTACGTATTGTGTGTTGGTAGTAGTCTAATCAATTGTGTAATGCAGAGGATTTTATTTACGGTCATGCTGTCTTACTCAGATCACATTTGAAAGTCGCCTGCTGAACCCTGAGTGTCTCAGTATGAGGGAAATGATGGCCAGTCTGATTCTCTTTTTCACACATCCTCAGTCCTCCTTTCGATCAGTGTCAGCCTCCCTCTCCTCACCCTCTCTGATGTTTATGGTCTCTAAAACCATGTCAGATTGAACTGGTCATTATTTCATTTTCCCCCTGAGGGCAGGGATACAGTTAATGTTTGTGTGTGTGAGTGTTTGTGGGTTTGAGAGATGTCTTGTCTGCTTCAATAATTCAGTAGGTTTCTGCTGCTGCAGCTCCTACGATGCTCCTGGGAGGGAGAGAGGGAGAAGGAGAGAGGGAGAGAGAAAGAGGGAGGGAGTGGGAGGGAGGAGGAGAAAGGAGGGATATGAGTAAGACAGGGAAAGGCTGGCAGATTTGTTCCTTGCAGCTTTTAGTTCTCTTCTATATTCCCCACTGTATCATTTTGTAGTTTAAGCTACGTACTATAACTCCAGCTGCAGTCTTGTTTATGACCTGCAAACTCTTGGGAATTTTAGGTAATGGCTGTGAATGGTTGAGCCTAGAGGGGCTCAATGAATTCTGCATGTGAAGTCATGTAAAGTGTACGTGTGTGTGGACAGTTAAACCAACAGCCCCTTGGGAAATGTAGTCGTGCAGTATCAGTTTCTCCGCAGAAATATTTGAGACTAAGTGAAAGTGAAAGTACCAGAGGACTGTTGCCTCTTTAAATATTTTGGTTTTTTTTAATAAATATCAGTTTACATTAGGTGTTATTATGTCATAGGGTTATTTTACTGGTTCCTTGTGGGAAATGTGTGGTTCTCCAGATTTCAGCACCATGGTCAGCTCCGTATTCTTGCTGTCAACTTCCCATGGAGGAGAATCCAGTTTATTGTTGGATTCTATGTTGTTTTCTCGGTGAAAGTGGGGTGAGTGGTAATTCATGCTGTGCTGAAGGTCAAAAGTAAGTCAAGTGGATAAAAAGTACTGGAGTATTCTTTAACCCCGTAGATGTGTGCTGATCAGGGTGAAGATGGAAAAGTTTAGCTGTAATTCATCACTGCCAACTATACCAGTGTTTCTCTCCAGTCAGATGTCTCAGTGTTGTGAGTGTAACAGCTGGCTGAGCGTCCTGTTTTAGGCTGACTTTCAAACCCAGGAGAGACATGAGTCACCAGATCAAAGCCAGATGGTGTTTTTATCCTTTGGATTCTATTTAATTTTTTATTTAATTTCTTTTATATTGGACATATACAGAGAGGTTTGGAGGAGAAACCACAATTCATGTCATCTGGGTGGTGCTGAACTTTGTAGAGGAAAAATGAACAAGACAAATGTCTGGTTATTTATTAGTTTTTATTATTATTTTGAACTTGTTTAGATCACATCCATTTAAGACTTAAAGAGAAAAAACCTGAACTGAAGAAAAAAGTTTCAACAAACTTATTCAAGGGGTCATATTTTGCTAATTCCACTTTTATTAGTCTTTGATACATTTATTTGTGTTATGACCCTAATTTGGACCCTAATTTTGGCAAAAATTGAGTGGATTTCTACAACCGGTTTTAATTCCTTTGTAATTTGTTACACCTATATCTAGTTATGTCGCTACATTTGTAGTCCATATGTATATGTCCAAATTTCAAGCCCATTGCCTAAAATGTTCAGTTGTTGGTTGTATTAATGAACACAAGTGACTGAACGAGACAAATTAGCACAGTCAACATCCTGGAGGGGGTGGGGTATGAAGTGGCTCACTTGCATTTAAAGGGCCGGTGCTCAAAATGACCTTTCTAGTGTCATTACTCAGAAATAGGGTTGAAGATAGACGTGCGAAGTTGAAATAATGAAGAATTCAGCCTCAAGCAAAGTGTTTACAGTTTATACAGACCACAGGGAAATGTTTTAAATGTTTGCATAATTCCATTAAAAAAAGCAAAATATCACTCCTTTAAGTGTCACTAAAAATTAACAGTGTCTCTATTTACCAGAACTTTATAACACTTACAGTGTGAGTGAGGATCTAAAACGGTTATCAGGAGTAACATGATTGTAATGTTTGCCTGCTCTTCACTTTTCCTCTGATCAGACCCTCCCTGGGCTCTTGACCTTAATTTAAAACGTTCTTTTCATGTGCCTTTTTTTTTTTAATTGTTTTGATTCTAAACACCAAAGTCTCATGTTAACTCATTAAAAAACAACAGGATATGAAGGTTAAGTCACAAAGCCTTCACAGAGAGTAATAATAAAACATGCACGGCTGATGCTCAATGAATACAACAATTAGAATTGTATCTGGAACATTAGGACAACTTTTGGCAGGCTCACAAACAGCACACCTATGTCCTGCATTGCATGCATGCATGTACTTCTATATACTGTCAGTAGACCCAGAGTGAAGTGTATGGACAGTGCTAATGTGTCATTTCAATGAAGTGACTGAAAATGCTGTACCAGAGAGGGAGAGGAGGGGGATCAGAACAAACTGACGTAAGATAGGGGATACGTTTTTTTTTAGTATGAATAATAATAATGATTATTATTATTATTATTATGGACAGTTAGTAGTAGTAGTAGTATATAATGTTTTTCATTTGTAATCCAAAACTTCATGCTAGCTCAGTTTTCTTTGCTGTCTTCCCCCATATGCTGAAATAAAAGCATCACTTTGCAGTATTTTCAGAAATACTAGTTCATTAGAATGATGTTAGACTGAAAGCACATCTTGTTCAACACGGGGCGAAAGACGTTTCTATTAAATATCAGAGTTATGCCCATCATAGTACGATAAAAAACGACAAGCTCTTGCATACATATTTATGAATATCAGCTGCTGCATATACTGCCATGTATTTAAACAGCAGCACGCGTTAACGTTCAGAACTTTTATAATCATACACATCAAAATCAGACACATCATAGTCATCAAACACAGACAATGAATCACCCCAGAGCATCAGTGTTGGCGTTCATGTGGAGCAATAAATACAGCAGATACAGATGGAAATTTTGTTCCGTTGGACCAAGGTCTGGATCTCAGTCGCCTCGGTGATAGCTACGGTCCTGTGCTTCATGTTTTCTCATGACTGAAACCCTCCCATTTAATAACAGCCAGAGTGATGGATTCTCCTGTTATTTTCTTCACTCCGTCACTCTTTTCTTCCCTTTCTCATTCTCTTTATTGATCGTTACTGTACTTCTGGCAATACACACAGACATATATGTGTTACCATTGGCAGTGTCAGTAATCACGGACTGGAAAAAGGAGGACACAGGAAAAATAACGAAGGCAAACGACAAGTTCGGTCTGTAAGATGAATAAAGGGAACTGATTATTCAGATGTTGTACTTCAGCTGAGCTGGTAGTAGTAAACTGGTGTGCGTGTCAGAATGATTATGTGTGTATATTCATCTTTGACAGTGACACAAGAATTGTTTGACAGCTAATTAAACTCAGCTGAGTCAGTCTCTGTGCTGCGGCTTCAATCACATTTTAATGAGCTACACGCCCAGAGGCCCAGTGGAATAAGGTCCATCTCTTTAAACCTCCCCCTTTTCTCTTTCTGCATTTGGTCAGGTATGTGTGTGTGTGTGTGTGTGTGTGTGTGTGTGTGTGTGTGTCTAACCTTGAAAGCACCAGCCATTTTCACGTTCCCAGTGACTTTCTCATGGATTCTGAGGTGGATAATAAGGTGAGCTGGGATGCTGCTGATCAATACCGGGAGCTTCTTTTATCTGGAACCGACAGATAAAACTGGTTCATCCCTGCCAATACTGGCAGACACACCGTCACTTTGGCTGAGGCTATTCACCTGGTGCTATTATGGGATTTATTTAGCCAGAACTTTCCACATAAAACTGGATTGATTGGTTTAAACTGATTTTTAGCAAACCAAAGGATTCATTCAGATCCTAGACTATTATGGTATAATCTCCACTTTCTTATATTTGATGAGTTATTTTTTACTAATTCAAATTCATCTTTTACTTAAACTTTATAATAATTTGATTGTTATTGATTTACAATAATTCTTCCTTAAAATTTGTCATTAATGCTCACAAACTTAATCAACTGTGGAAAAAAATACATTTGACTTTTTGCCAAATGTATTGTTTTATCTTTGGTAATTATCTTATAAGATAATACTGGATAATGCAGCATTCACACTAAAATCTAGATATTGGAAGGTACCTCAAAATGCAATATTGACCAGACTTTAATTTAAACTGCAGTAATTAAGGGTGCGTACACACTCACACACATAGAGACACATTAAATGAACTAATATACAATACAGTCGATTTGACATTTCATCCACTTTAAGCGGTCTGGTTAATGATCTCCAGTTGATTGCACTTTAAGTAATCAACACAGTAAACTACTGGCATTTGCACTAATGTTAAACAAGGCTGGTGTACGCACACATCCACACCCATACCCACATACTCACACTCTCTCAAATGAAAATGTTCGTGACCCTTTACTTTTATTTGTTCGTTCTTTTATTACCGCAACTTTTCACGGTGAGAGCTCTGACATTTAGATGGAAACAGCCAATACCAGCCCACTCTGACTTTCTCTGTCTGGCTTCTCATAAAAACAGAGAAAGAGCAGAAGAGACTTCCTGAGGCTTCCAGGAAAAGTAGTTTCTATCATTATGTGTGCCTGTTTTTTGTGTATGTGTGTGTTTGTGGATGTGTATATGCCCATATGGCACCCAGCATGCCACTTGCCAGACCGAAATTTTTGTCAGATGAGTTGTAGTTCTCACTTTTTTTTGACATACTGGAACTTACCTTCCCATGATGCCTGTGGGAGACTTTTGTTGACCTGTTTGGTGAAGCACCCTGCTGCTCAATTGATGAACTTATTCCATGGCAGCTGCTTTTTAGAAGACGAATAGTTAGATAGTTAAATGGCTGTTTTTTTTTTTTTTTCTTCTAACACTGCAGTTGGTCTAAAGGTTCACTGAACAAACGCTCACAGAGATGTAGCACGTTCCCATATGAAGAAACTAAGTGGTTTGGCTGGCACAATTTTTTTCTACTTAGCCCAAATCATTACTTTTGCTTCAAAAGTTTCAAAGTCAGTGCTGGCTCTGTATGTGTGTAAATATGTGTTTGTGTGTCTTATTCACATTTCTTCCACATCTTGTACCATCCTAGTTTAACAAGGACAGTCATCAAGGGAGTGAAAGGGTCAGAATCTCCAGACTGTGATTTTCCTGACTCAGATTTTAAAACTAGCCTAATTAAACACTTTTTCAGCGAAGGTCAAAGAACAGGGAAACATTTTCCTTGGCGAGCACAGTATGCACAGTGTATGCGACTGACTGTAGGCAGAGGTAGAACCATCTGATTAAATACAGGCAGAGGTGTCAGAAGTATTTCCATTCATTACACAGGCAGAAGTATAGATACTAGGCTTTGAAAAGACTTCTGTAGAAGTTAAAGTATCAGCTCTAGCTTTTTATTCAAGTAAAAGTGTCAAAGTACTGGTTTCAAAACTTAACCCTTTGATGCATGAATTATGAGAACCTTACTCAAGATTTTCTTCCTCTGAGTGTTTTTATTCCTCTTCCGGCATGAAAAAAAAAAATGAGATTGATTTTTTTTTTTTTTTAATAAACCTATTTTTTTATGGAGTTACAAACATATCGACCTAGCTGGAAGCCATGTGTT
>JAPTGZ010000002.1:24942454-24957851 GCA_029814645.1 Fowleria isostigma
CATCCTCGACCGCCGTCATTAACATCCCACACACCTCCCACTGACACACACACACACACACACACACACACACACACCTATGGAAAAACGTCTAACTCTATCCCTAACAGTCTGAACAGCAGAAAATACATGGGATTCTGTCCACTTCCATACGTGGCTTCACTTCAGATACAGATTATAAGCTCAGTCTGAACCGTGCTATGGGAATTCATGTAACTTTTACATCACTCTGGATCAACATTTGGCACAGTTCTGCACTGGGTCAATGCAAGCATATGTAGTGGACAGCTGTTATGAGGTGTCAATGGAAAGCAAGAGAGAGAGGTATTTGGATCAGAAGAGACTTTTTGTATCCAGTCTGTGTTTTAAAATATTTGATAACAAAAAGCAAACGTTTGTCTCTCAGTCTCTTCATCCTTGTCCTTATCTTCATTCTTTCCATTGTTTGCATTTATGATTCACCTATTCAGCCACATTTGGAGACTGTTAAACTGAATTGTCCATTGTAGGATATCCATCCAGCCATCTTCTTCTGGTTATCCGAGAAGGCAACAGTCTAAGCAGTGATGCCTAGACTGTCCTCTCCCCAGACACCTCCTCTAGCTCTTCTGGGGGGGGTCCTGAGGTGTTCCCTGTCCAGCCCAGAGACATAGTCTCTCCAGTGGTGGACTTCTGGGTCTTCCCCAAGGCCTCCTCCCAGCGGGACATGACCGGACCCCTCCCCAGGGTGGTGTTCAAGAGGCATCTGAAACAGACGCCTGAGCCACCTCAGCTGGCTCTTTGGATGTGGAGGAGCAGCAGCTCTACTCCGATCTCCTCCCTGGTGACTGAGCTTCTCACTTTATCTCTAAAGGTGCACCCAGCCACCCTACAGAGGAAACTCATTTTGACCCCTTGTATCCAGGATCTTGTCCTTTCAGTCAAGACCCAAAGCTCATGACTGTAGGTGAGAGTAGGAACGTAGATTGACCAGTAAATTGAGAGCTTCGCCTTTCGGTTCAGCTCCTTCTTTACCATGACAGACCAATTCAACAAGTGCATCACTGTAGATGCTGCACCAAGCCTCCTGTCCATCTCATGTTCCATCCTTCCCTCACTCATGAACAAGACCCCGAGATACTTGAACTCCTCCACTTGGGGAAAGGTCTCTCCACCGACTCAGAGAGGGCAGGCCACCTTTTTTCGGTCAAGAATCATGGCCTCAGATTTGGAGGTGCCATTGTGGGATATTTAAAGTTATCTATCTATCTGTCTATCTATCATCACTTTACAAATATATGAAACCTGTTCAAACCGGAATAATTTAATTGGCCACATTCAAAGACAAAGGCAATCAGATCAGCAGATACATTTTACTGATCTAATTTACTGACACAGATGTTGAAAATTCTCCAGAAGCTTAGTGAGTGAGCATTATGTAGAGATTATTTTGTCAAACATGTAGCAGAAATATATTTCAAAATAGTTTCAGGCATATTCATACATGTTTGTTGAAATCTTAAATGAGAGAGAGAACATAATAAAAGACAGTTTGATATTTTGGATAATAACAGATGGTTTAATATCATGAAAACACCATGCCACATAATTATTATTTTTTGTTTCTACAATAAACACTGCAGTCACAAACATAAATACACAAGTACACACATGGCTATCATGATTTCTTTCTCTCTGCGCCCACCTGTGACTTAATGCAACAATCTGGTGTGTGCTTGCCTGCCTTGTCGTCATTAAAATATCACCATGGCCTGACATTTAATTTGACTTTTTCCATTTTCAAGGAGGCAGAAATACCTCACATATTCACTCACTCACACGAACTCAAGTCTGTTGTTGACTTCAGCCACAATTATTGGGGAATTTACTATTACTTAAACCAATTTACTACATTTGACCACTATTCTACTTACATGTGACTGCAAAAAAAAAACATGGCATAGACACTTGGAACACATATGGAACACATACACTCAGCCTCACTATTCTGATCCCAGAGTCCAGCTAATTTATGTGTTTTCTTGGCTTTCACACAGTCACACTTTGAATTTTTATTTCTTGTTTTCTGCATCTGCATTATTTTCTCTCCTGTCCCATCTTTAATGGTTGGAGAGTTGCCCTAAAAAACCTGGACAACAGACAGAGACAAGAGAGAGAAGTGTCCTCACCAAAAAATAACATTTAAAATCAGTATTCCACCTGTTTGTTTCTGGTTTCCTGTATGTGGGCACACTCAACAGATTTGTGAGGTTGTGATTGTAATGCATGATCCAGAGAGGGGAGTCAAAGGAGAGATTACAAATGGTAGGCAGCGCCCCATTATCACAGTCAGTCCAGACCAACACTAGAGAGTCAGATGGGCACCGAGACTCAGCCAGAATGTTGACTGCTTTAAAAAAAAAAAAAAAAAAAGTTTATAAGAAGAAACTTGACCATTTTCAGGTGTTAACTCCTCCTGTCCTGTTTTTTTTTAATTAGATTATCTAGTGAATACATTGTTACTATAGCAACCATTTTGGCTGCAGGAACAGAAGTCATTTGTGATGCACTGTGGTTTGGCAGTTGCAGCCACAAACAAAGCCTCGAAAATCTGGAGCTTCCAAATTGCCAATCAGACTGATTAGATGTGACATTGTGTTTTCCCAGAAGAGTGTTCATCATTGTTGTATATTTCATCAGCTATTTCTCCAACTCACTAACCCTCTGTCTCTCTCAAGATATGCTGTCTGTCTGCTCCCATTTCTCATCAGTCCATCTTCACTCACTCCGACCTGTCCCATAACTCTGTCACTGTTCTTTAATGCTTTTTCTTATAATGATCTTTGATCTGCGCCTCAGGTGTCTAAAAGAATTAGAAAGAGAAAAATAGATAAGAAAAATGCAACAAACGACAGTGATCACCTCGGGTCTGTGAATTAAAAAGGAATGTAAGCTGGAGCAAGAGCAGATATCTCATACACACAGTATAATGTGCTAATGGTTTGTAGTTCGCACTCCAGGCATTCTTAAAACATTGTTTACTGCTCTGATTTTAATGGCTTGTTGGTCACATCATAAAAAGTGACTCGATATCAATATCCACGACTCGGCTCGCCTCTTATCTCATACGTTCAGAGGGGTGAGTTTTAGCACATAAATGGAACTATAAGCTGAACCACACACATACATGCTACAGTGATTTCGGTGTAAATTAAAACAGTCACAACCACACACAGAAGGTAATCAGTTCTACCTGCAGCCTGCTGAGATGAAGAGTAATGAAATACACACAGCCACACCAAGGGTATTGTTAATTGAATGAGCAGATGAAGGCAATTATATCAGCAGAAGCTGTTAAATTCCTATTTAACCAGAAAGGAAAAGAAGATATGGTATGGAAGAAGAAGCACTGAGGACGGTGGGTGACAGGAAACCAAAAGAAATTGGTGATTAAGAAAGTGTAAATGTTGGCAGACAAAGCAGAGGCGAGTTGAATGAATTGTAACTGCCCGGCACTCCCAGTTTACAAAGGCAGAGCCAAAACCAACAGTGAACTAAAAAGGAAATAAAGCTGTGAATCAATGGACTACAGTGTGTAGACGCTGCTGAACAAACGGTTTTCAAAAGTAGATAGCCACAACAGCAGATCACGAACAAAGAAGACTGAATGTGCATGTGTGTTTCTGGCCTTTACGCCCCATAGCCAATTGAGCCTCCGATGATCATCGTAAATTAGAATAAATAAACTTCAGAGGATGTGAGCAGACAGCCGTTACTCCCGATTAGAGAAGTCTTCAGGGTAAATGCCAGCGTGTGGATGTGACAGTGGCATCAGAGAGTCTCAGGAGAAAACAGAAGAAGGAAATGCAAAGATATACACACAAAGCCTACAGAGAGCACTTGAGAGAGACTGTCTGTAGAGAGGATAACTCAAAGATAAGCACACCATCTTATAATGAGGGAAAAAATGAACAGAGGACACAAGAAAGTTGATCTAACTTTCACACACATGCATTTGCACAGGTTACCTTTTGTTGGAAATGAAGGACCTTGCACTCTGTTTAAAAAATAACCTAACCTAACCTAACCTAACCTAACCTAACCTAACCTAACCCTTGAAGCTTTAGATGATTTTTAAAACAGTCTTCAACACAAAGGATTTGGGAAGCATAAAAAGGGATCAGAATGAGGTTAGTTTGTTCTAAACAGTGCATAATGGTATGTGAAAAGGGCATATCTTAAGCATACTTGACAATATGAAAATAACCAACATTAAAAAACACATTTAAACATGGACTGCAGAAGTTAACACTGATACATATATATATATATATATATAATTACATCCACCGCTGTAACATAATGTGGGTGGAAAAATGCCAATATCGCATCTACTGTAGAAAATACAGTGCAGTTATTCAGCCAGCCCAGAAATAACTATATCCAATATCACAGCAATAAAATATGACAAAATAGAAACAGATGAAGAAATTATGTGTTAGTGATCAACGCATGCACTTTAGGTATGGCTTTGGAACCAATGGGCTTTTTAAAGTAACAGTTTTAAGGACTTCTGTTTTCTTCTCTGCAGCAATAAGCAGCAATTGCAGGTTTGTTCTTGAATTGCACTGAGTCCCCTGTGTGATTAATGTCATCCAGCATCCTCATCAGCTGACCCGTACAGTGATTACTGCAATTCTCATAGAGTTAGATTTGTCAGCAGTCCACCTCACTTTAAAGGTTAACTATATATGGAATTTTGGGATCTGCATTTTATTCTTCCTAATACAAACCCAACACCCAGCATTAGTACTAGCAATTACAATTAGCACTTAACACATTAGGAGCAGTTAGCTGCCTTTGACAGTGCTCGAGAACCAAGTCCAGATCTTCATCAGTATCATGTTTGGTGGTGCACTGACAGGACAATTAACTGGTCTATACTTGTTTTTAATGGTGGAGGAAAACAGAGGACTCACACAACACTGTGAGAACACGCAGATTGAACACAGAGCAGGCCCTGGACTGAGGGAATTGGCCCAGAGCCTTTTACATATGACATGGAGGTTTTTCTTTTCCAGACAAGTGATATTCAAGGAAGTTATTATTACCTGCTGATGGTTTTGGCAGGATCCATTGAAAGCTCTGATGAAGGCTGAAGGCCGAAACCATCAGCAGGTAATAACAACTTCCTCAAATATCACTTGTCTGGAAAAAGAAAACCACTAAGTCATTCGAAATAGAAGACATAATGAACGTAATCAATTTACCTTTTACATGTGTGGTGGAGGTGCTAACCATCATGTCACACTCCATGCAGCATTTATATTTTTTCATGAAGCACTGTTTCTTGTAAAATTACATATCTATATTTAACCCAGTGTGACATTTGTAGCGCTTCCAAAACACATTTTTCTCTAAATTTAACCATCCTTAAATGGTTTCTCACCATGTATTGTAGAATTATGTTCTGTGTTTTGTGTTTTTTTCACTGAAAACCAATATTTAATTTAATCATTTAGATGTTCATAAGAGTTTAAAAAAAAGTTGAGGATTATTATATCAAAAACAGACAAAACTGAAGAAAAAGTGTCTTTTTCAGCAAAATCTATCATTACCTAAACATAAACCTAGTGTATCCATCCAGTGTCATTGATCCAACTCCATGGGTTACACTGGTGAATCAATGTTGTAGAAGATGATGTTATTTCATGGTAACTACGGAGCCTCTGAACATCCAAATAGGTCATATCTGATGACCATGAAAAGATAAATAACTGTGTTTTACAACAATTATTTACACATATTAGTGAGTCCACAGGGATTAAACAGTTTATATCAGTAGATGATTTTGGTAGATGGTGGATGTTTGGGTCTTTATGGATTAAAAAAGGTTAATATAGAGAAAATTTCATTTGGGAACTGACACAAAAGTAGTGCTGGGTCTTTATGGGTTAAAATAGGACACTACATTATGCATTAGTTTGTTTGGTGTGAGTAGGCTAGTATTGGGATAATACAATGAATGACCTGTTGGTACAGTTTGCTAAAGACTAGTGTGAAAACATACAGTGTTCAGCATAAATGAGTACACCCCAACAGATTTGTCACAAAACCTTTATTTTTTTTTTTTGAGAATCTATATTTTCTGTAAGACTATATAACATATCATGTTCTCAGTAAAGGAAGTGTTATATAAAACACAGTTTTGTTCATTCAAAAAAACCAAACTGTGCTTATGTTCATTGAAGTATTGATTAAAATCTTACTTTTCAAAGGGGCTGTACTCATTTATGCTGAGTAATGTAAGTGTGAAGTAAGTGAACAACTAGTAAAAGCTTTGCATGTATTTTTATAGCCTGGTCAGACATCCTGTTTTCTCAGTGTATTCAGTACTGAGAAAATGATCTGGAATTGGTCCATTCACTGTGGATTATGTCCAATCTGTTTTATACCGGGCCAATCACAAGTCTTGTGAGCAGGTGTTTTGCAATGTGTCATACAGACCGAATTCTTTTAGTCACAACTCAAAGTCAGTTCCAAGTCTGCACATCTCTTTACAACTGTTGTCGGTTGTTTGATTCAAAAATAAGGATTGAATTACAGATTACACCCTGTATTCTCTGACAAAAGTTTCACATCTGTTTTATCTGTGATTGGTTGTTAATCCCGCCTTCATATTTGGATTCAAGCCCTGCTATTCTAGAGGGTTTGTTCAGTACTCAATACACTGAGAAAACGGGACGGCTGGCCAGACTAGTATTTTTCTTCTTTTTCATCCATTTCTGATTATTACATTTAGCCTAAACCTGCTTTATCATGACAGACCCTGTTAGCTAAAAGCTGAGATGCAGATGCAAATTCTGTCAGTGCTTCTGTTGTAAGTCACCACCCACTATGGTACTTTCAACTTATTTTATGCCCATATCCAGTGAAATTAAGCTATGGGCAGCCGCACTTCTTGGCAGAGGTAAGCGTTGAAATTACTCTATAAAATAAATATACTGCAGTGGCTGCTAATATTCCTGACCCAGTAAAGTGCATGTGTGTGAAACATTAGGACACACTGCCTGCCTTATTTTGCATCACTAGTGTTCACAGATGATATATTTGCATGGTAATGCCGCCACAGGCTCCCACACCAAAAAAGGACTGTAATACAATATTGTCAGTGGGTGTTAAAGGAGTGATATTTTGCTTCTTTTTTTTATCAAATGGGCCACTTCACACCCTACCCCTTCCAGGTTGTTGACCATGCTCGTTTATCCTGTTTAGCCACTTTTGTTGGTGAATTAAATCAATAACTGAACATTTTAGTTAATGTGCTCAAAGTTTGGACATATTTTCAGTATGGACTACAACCGCTGCTGCTGACAAACAATTGTGACGTACTCTAGGGTCGGACTGGGAAAAATTTTGGCCTGGGCATTTTTCCTCTGCACCAGCCCACCATTGGACCGACGAACCCACCCCCAAACATACACACTGGCACATTTGCCCACTCGTCCATACTGAACCCCCAATGACCAAATACCAGACAACTAAACGCCATGGAAACACACTTTGCACCGGTGGGGGGGTGGGTCTAATACGTCTTATAAGACAAGTAAAGGTGGTTTGTATGCGTTTGTGAACGCTTTTCCCTCTCTTCACCCTCCTGTGACATTTATGAATGAATGAGGAAATATTTATTAAGCATATTTCACCTTGTCTCCAAATTGGCAGTCTTGTGGATGCATTAACACACAGATCCACAGACCAGCATCAATCTATCACCAATAGCGCTCATTCGCATTAACTCTCTCTCTCTGTCTGTCTCTCTCTATCTCTCCGGCAAACATACGTTCATCTTTGCGGTCGATGTGGGAGTCGAGGACAAATAGATGAAACCTTGATACTGTAGACACCATTCTGTTTTTGCACAGTGCAAGTAAAAATTTTCCATCAAAGATTTGAATTTAATCAGTTACAAGTGTGACAAAAAGATTTATGTGGGTTCGAGTCCTAGACTCCCATGCGGTAGGTGTGTAGACTAACCAGTCGGCCACTGAAAATCAGGATAAATTTGCGCGACAGACGGACAGAGAGCTTCATGTCGGGTCCAGTCGGGGGGGGGGATCAATATCTCTCCTAGGGCGCCACATAGCCCAGAACTGTCCCTGTTGTTAGTGGCCGGTCAAAACAGACTTATTAATGAGAGGGGCCGGTTAGTGCGCGGGAGGGCCGGCCCAAAATATGTCTGTGGTACAGCGGCCCACCGGGAAAATGCCCAAAATTACAGATTACCAGTCCGAGCCCGGATGATTCCATAATACAGATGTGTGTGAACAATGAGCTTTACATGTTAAGTGAGTGATTAGTGAGTGATTAGTGATTAGAAGTGAGTGTTAAGTGAGTGAACTGCGGATTTATATCATTGATTTATTGGTGGTTTTGGTGGTTATACACCGGTATTGGGTGGTATGAGACTTCCACCTGCTGTAAAGAGTTTTGAACATTAACATTACATAGAACCGCTTTAAAGTAAGCAATCAATGTAAGAATATCTGTTTTATGTAGAGGTTTTTTTGTGATAAGACAAGTGGTATTTGAGGAAAGGTGTTTTTACTTTTTTGACAGTTTCGCCTGCAGCTTTCATCAGAGCTGTCAAATGCCTCCTGGTGTGACGTGTCTAAAAACAAATCTCTCTCTAATTAACACTTCAAATGGACGGCTTAACAAACATAATTAATCTATATCTATTTTACGTTCTTAACTGTTGGGTTTTACAGAATAAGTATTTACAATTAAGTCACGAACCATGTATACAGTCTTTAAAACAGGGGTGTCAAACTCATTTCTTCCAGGGGCTGCATTAGCCCAGTTGGATCTAAGTGGACCATACCAGTAAAGTAAAAGTATCACAACCAATAAACAATTACAACTTTTTCTCCTTGTTTTAGTGCAATAGAAAATATGAAATTATGAAAATATTTACATTTATAAACTGTCCTTTCACAAAAAAAAAAGACATGAATAACCTGAACAACTAAAATTTGCAAGAAAAATAAGTGCAGTTTTAACATTATTACACCTCAACTTATTATTTGTACATGTGTATTACAAACAGTGTTACACAAACATTTGGTAACATGTAGAATATTATAACAAATTTTGAGTTTGGAACTAAAATAAGAATAATTTCTCATTCAGTGTCTCATTTGTCCAGGTCATTGTTCTTCTTTGTAGTTATTTGAGGTTCAACTAGAATAGTTTTGCTGGAAAAGAACAAAACTACTCCAGTTGAAGCTAAAAAAAATGGATTTGTCACTATTTATAGGTTATTATTTTACTTTAGATCATATTGATCTGAATGTGGAACCTGAACTAAAGTAAGTTCAACACCCCTTCAGTGCTTCAGTGTAATTTTTGCATTTCACAAATTCATCCTGCAGGCTGGATTTGATCTTTTGTAGGGCCAGTTTTGGCCCCTGGGCCACATGTTTGAGACTCCTGCATTAACTCTTGAACTGCTTGCTTGACCATATGATTTTGCACATTTTGAGTTTAAATATGAAAGATATCAATACTTTTTTGGCATATCATAGTATATGAGGCCTTCCTGAACATAATTATATTATGTGATACCACAAAAGCTTAAATTAGATATTCAATTAAAAAAAAAAAAAAGCTCATCCAAATTATTGATTTGTGGGGCGGCTGTGACTCAGGATTTAGTGCATAACTGAAGGGATGGCAGTTCAAATCTCGCTCAGTCCTATGTGCTGTTGTGTCCTTGGGCAGGACACTTCACTCAGTGTGCCTCCGGTGTCACTCACACTGGTGGATGAATTTTTGGTGGTGGTCAGAGGGGCCGTTTGGCACAAATTGGCAGCCACGCTTCCCAAAACAACGTTGCCCCAGGGCAGCTGTGGATACGTATGTAGTTTACCACCACCAGAGTGAGAATGTGAGAATAAATGAACAATGGATCAATAATGTAAAGTGCTTTGGGTGCCTTGAAAACCGCTGCAGAAATCTAAGTAGAAAAATTAAGCCAAAATGAAATAATGGATTGTTTATTATAAAATCAAAACCTCTGTTCATCTATTGCTCCAAATATTAAACATTTAGTGATAGTACATCATAAAAATGTTGAAAGAATTTACTTAGTAAATAATTTTGGACACTTTCTGAGTTGATATTAGTAAGTATGGTAAAAATAAATAAATAAATAAATAAATAAATAAATAAATAAATAAAAACCACTAACCAAAGGGAAAGAGAAATGCAAACAAGACATTTTTTTTATCATGTTTTTCCTGGTGGGGTAGTTAAAGGGTAAAGTTGTTAGTATTATGAAACTGGGAATAATATAAAGCTAAATTCTTGCAATAACTTAAGAGTTTTGTTACCATTTTAATACTCTGAATAGTGCATAGAACTGAGAAACTTCCCCACGTAATTGAAATGATAAATTCTGTCTGTTCTTTCTGTATAGTTTAAAATCAGTCAGTATAGCAGGGCCTGTACGCACCTACAGTACTCAATAGTTCCTGCTATACTGTATCTACCCGACTTTATGGTTTCAGGGCACTTTTTAAGCACAAGATGAATGTTAGTGGATAGTTACTGTAATACCACAAGGGGATTCAGCAACTGTCATCACTACTTATGCCCTCTAGGAAAGTCAGTTTTGCTCAGGGGGACATGGAAACCCTAACACATATTCATTCATTTGCACCTTTAGTGTAAAAGTACAGATCCCCTGGTGATTGCATACTGAAACGAGACCACTACCGCATTCTTTGTTGCCTAAGGGGACATAAAGATAGAGGTGGAATTTTTTTTTTTTTTTCGACATTACACCTACCTGAGCACCTAAAATTACTTACCACAGCTCTGCCTTTTTGCCTGGATGAAGCCTTCAGCCTCTATGTTTCCCTACCTCCCTTCTCTCTACTCCAGTCCTATAGTGAGAAGTGCTAATCTTTTCCATTGTACTTGCCTCGGTGTCTCTCTGCCTCAATCTCACTAATCACTCCTCTTATCTTCTAGGTCTGTGGCCCCGTCCGTCAAGGCTCCTACTCAAATGGCTCCACTGGCGCTGAACCATAATGGCACAAAAAAAAAAAAAGAAAAAAAAAAAAGAGATTTCAGATTCTCTCTTGGCCATAATTGTCCATTTCTTCTACCTTCTACTCTTACAGTCACCTCAAGAGCCGCTTCACCTCTTACTTTAAGGTATAGAGGTCACGCTATTAGCCCGACAGTCAGTCAACCCTCTCATGGCGTTGCACGGACACACGTGGCTGCTTCAGTTACATTAAGAACACAGTGACAGTCAATCAGCCGCCTCACGGCTATAGTCGCTCCCTCTGATGCACAGTTGTTTAGCCAGTCAATCAGTCAATCAGTCAGTTAGCCGCGCTGTCAGGCGGCCATTCAACCAGTCAGACAAAGTATCAGTCATGTCAGTGTTTATGACAGACAGCATGAGTCAGGCGGTGTTTCAGTCCATTAGTATTGCAGTTAGAATGGCTAATGCTACAGTGATGCTACTTAATTAGTTGCTTATTCAGTCATACAATTACGACCGGAGACAAAAGCCAACAGCATAAACAGAGAAATGGCTTATTTTTTTCCACCCCTTTCTTTTTCTGTTTTGCTGTATCAGTCCTTTTTTAAAAGTTTTAATTAGAGATAAAGCAATATTGTGCTTGTTTAACCGAAGGTTTGTCTATGTGATGAAAGATAAAAAGAAAAATTACATTCATAACAGCTAATAAAACTAGTGTTCAGCACTAAGTGGCCTGAAAATAATGCTTTTAAAATCTAAAAGCTACACAGACATATTAAGGACAACACAGTAGGCCTTTTTCTTTGTTGATAGCAAACATTCACCTACATAAAGTGACCCCTGGAGTTTGATGTGACTACATTACGGCTCAGTTGAAGCAGAACAGGTTAAGTGCTCTTGTCAGGAGTACCACCTAAGTGGGCTACTGTTGAAGGACCAGCATGTCATTAAAACTGTTCTATAGCTACACAGTGGACACAGATCCACACATCAAATGCCAACATATTCATCAGAAAGTGGCCTCTCTAGACACCTGCTGTATCCAAACAAGTATAAGTGCAATAAACCTCTTACTATATATAGATTTAATATAGCCTCATATTAAAGTCATTCAAGGTAATTACTTGGGGGTGCAATGGTACAGGTAGCCCATAGTATGGTCCATCCTGCATTTTATGCACAATACTGTGCATTAAACAGGTATTTATGCACAAAATACCTGTTTTGTGCATAAAGAGAATAGTTTTTTTCTCCCAAAATTGTATTTTCATTTTGCATGTCAGCAAAAACAGAATTTCACAGGAGTAACAAATTGTGTCACAGTATTATATGTGTGTCACCTGCACTGGGTCGGGTAGCCACGGGTAGTTAAAAGAGAGTTACTGTGTAGACAATGTGTTTGATCACAGGTTGGGTCAGGTTGTGGGTTTAATGTATGCGGGTATGGGCGGGTGCAGATTGGACATGAAAACAATGTGAGTTGTGGTACTCCGCTTTGCGGGTCCATGTGGATGTGGGTTTGTAAAAGTGAACCCATGCAGGACTCGGATGTGTGTTGAGTCTAAAGCAGCTTCTCTGTCCGCTTGTCTCTCACTGAGGGGGCGGGGCTTCCCCATGCTGAATGCTCACATGCATGTCCAGAGAGGGAGAGAGAGAGATAGAGATAGAGAGGTACAATCCGCGGTCGTATACTCCATGTGTAGTTACTGCACAGATAAGACAGTGGAACAACTTAAACCTTTGCGGGTTATAAAGCCAAACCACCCAATCACTGTTGTGGAGGCACAACACTGATTGGAAGTTAATGTGCAGGGGCGGGCTTTCAATTGCCTGGACAGACACACACACTCTCAGTGGCCTGTAACACAGTAAACAGATTACCAATGAAAAATCAATTGCTAAACTGAAAAATCGAGTGGATTGTCCTGTGCAAGGCGTACCAAATGGTTTGGTATTTTCCCTCGTACCCTTGCATCCCTTGTAATCACATTTCAAATCATAGGATTTTAGAAAATATACCCAAATCACTGTCCATGCCTCCAGAAAATACTGCTATTAGTTTTGGAAACAATACCAATTTCATTTTTTGTGTATGTGTATAAAATGTCTGATAAATTACAAAATTGTATTTGCTTTTAGAAAAATACCTAGTCACCACAATACTATGACAACATGAGAAATAAATAGCAACCCACAAAAATACAAACCAAAGTATTCAGTAAAGCCATCAACTAATTATGCCACAAATCACAGGATTTAAAAAATATACCCAAGTGACGATCCATGCTTCATGCTTTCAGAACATAATGCTAGTAAACAGTGCAAACTTCATATTGTGTGTATATATTAATGCAGACATGCTCCTTCCAGTGATAGTTGTTTTAATGACAGACCTTGTTCTATTGAGCAATAAGCATTTATAATATTACCTTTTTTAAATTGTTTTAATGCCTCATCAATTTGAAAATGCTGCTTATTTTCAGAATAATGTTTGGGTCTGAAGATATTGTAATATCTTCAGAAAAATTGTAAATATAATTTTTAGTGTTTTTTTTGGTTTGTTTGGGTTTTTTTTTCTAACTTTAGCCTCTAACCTGGTAAATATGCAGCTGAATCACATCTTTACATCTTGTTTGTTAAAAAAAGCCCTGAAAATGATGATGAATAGTTCAAAAGTATGAACTCTCCCATTGGTCTTGTTCCTGTTGTGCATTAAGAACATGGAAAGTGTTGATACCTGCCATTATATATTGTAACTACAAATAGCTTTCAGATACTTTATTGGAATTTTTTCACTGAACTCTTACATTTACTTTGCCACCACCATTACATGTAACTCGGAGATGACCTTCCAATTACCAAAATCCATAAGTACAGACAATAACATCTGGCTGTGTGTATCAATAACTTACATTACACTGATTATGTCTGACATTTCTTTGAGTATTTTAATCGCACTTAATTAATAAATCAGTAAAAGTTCAGTTAATAAATGTGCACATTGGCAAGAAAACTACAGGGTGCTGAAAATAAAACATCCTTTTCATTGCAAAATCAGTAGCAGTTCATGACTTCAGCTGCTAGTCATCATCCTCAAGGAGAAAACAACGGCATACATTTTTACTCACACTTTCAACTATTATCAAGATATCATTGTTATTGCATTTCACAAAACTTACAAAAACAATTTTATATAATAGGTAGAGAGTGAATCTCACCTACAGTTCAACCATGCCAAAGAAGAAATAATTGGAAAAATATGAAAAGAGCTAATCACTGTTCCAACTATTTCCTATTTGTGGTTATAAATAATTATGGTATATCTCACTTATTAACCACATAAAAATATATATATATATTAAGAGACTTTAGCAGCACTTACACATTTGTGAATCTGTCTGTGGATATATGAGGGTAAAAAGTATAACATTCACTAGAAGTCTTAGGTCATTAGATTAGTTATTCTACAGAATTACAATCATATGTTATAATGAACACAGACCTGATAAATATAGGAAATATGGTTAACACCATTAAAAACTAGGATATCAGAAAAAAAAAAGAGAGAGAGAGAGAGACGGTATAAGATTTATAGCACTAATCAACTGGATTCTTTTTTTAACATCAGGTGTAGGAGCCATAAATTAAGTTATATATATTTTGTTGGTGTATAATGGTTTAAATATTGGGTTCTGTTACTGTTTATGATATTTAGGGATTTGTGATTATGACACTGACAGAATAATAAGTAGGACATCTGGATATGGGCGGGATATGTGTTAATTTAGGCACCTGCTCACCTGTGTGATAAAGAGATGGAAAGGGGGTGAGCAGTATTTTTGTTCACATACGTTTTGCTATTTATGCTTTTTTCTTTAATTACTTGTTTGTATTATAAGTCAATTATTCATTTTTTATTAATATAGAGTTAAACTTATTTTGTATCTCAGTGATTTTTTTGGTTGAAGCACGATGGACAGAGGGAATCCCCGGCCTTAGCCAGTACATCAGGTTTCATTCAACACATGTCAGATAGTTCTTACTATTTGGGCTACTTTAGAAGATTCTGACTGTAGTTGAGATTTTAATACTCAAAATGCACAAAATTTCCCTAAATTTTCTTGTTTTATGTTAGTTTAGTTTATTTCAAGTGTATGCACTCCATGTACAATACTAATTATATATATGTATATACTAATCATACTGATAACAAATAGAGTGAGAAATAGATTATATTTGGATTTTTACCCATAAATTTGATTTTAATTCCCTAACCCCCCACGTTCGTTAATTACCTCCGCCAAGGAGGTTATGTTTTTGCCGGCGTTTATCTGTCTGTCTGTCTGTCTGTCTGTCTGT
>JAPTGZ010000002.1:24974114-24986467 GCA_029814645.1 Fowleria isostigma
AAATAAATACAAATTCAAAAAGAAAGGAAAATGTGAAAAAAAAAAATTAAAATTAAACTTTTTTCAAATTTTAAACAATTTAAAAAATAAGTACAAGTTAAAAAATAAAAAGAATACAGAAATCAAGAGAAAAATATTTTTAAAAAGAAAAATAAAGAAAATGTATTCTTTAATCCTGTTGGTTGTCCTAGTATGGGTTGTGGTCACCTCCACCTATCACAGCATCTGTTAAATTTAAAGAAATGGAACCTGTTCTAATGGTTGGTAAATCACATTTTTAGTGACAAGTCGTCATTAAGGATACAACGGGGGTCGTCAAATTCTTTATGGGGGGGAAAGAGTTAACAGACACGAATATAGAAGATTTACACACTAACAGATAGAAGGTTTGTTTAAAACAACTTTAACTAGAACAAAATGCAGAGGGGGATAGAAGGATAATTCATGAGAGAGTATGAACTAAAATATGTTTCACTTGCAGTTTAGAGCTTTCATAATGTGTTCAACCCGCCTGCTTTGCCACATTTTTGCAAGAGGTGCTTCATATGAGTGGTGAGGTATTAGATTTTGGGAGATGGTGATCATCATCTGGTAATGGGGTGACCATATTTTGTACTTTATGTAGGATTGCACAGCAGTTTTATCCCTCGTCTATTTCAGAGGGCCTCATAATACCAGCTAACATTCAGCAGTGTTTCATTAAACAGGAAGGAGGTTGAAACTTGAGGGGATGTGGCTGTTTTAAGGTCAGGGTGGTGAGAACCACCAGGAAAACCTTTTGTTTGCCTGTGTGTGGAATTTGGCTATGGAACAGTTTGGGGATTCAATTAAATCAACACTCCAACAACACACAGCAGTTTAAAACAAAATAGAGAGAAATTGTCTTTAAACGATGTAGAGATGAAGAGCTTTGAAGGTCATGTGGCATTTTTCTCATTTTTCTTCTTTTTACATGTGTTTTTTCTCTTATTTTATACTTTATTCATTGACATTATTCACTAATGCATGTTTACAACTAAGTTCTCTGATATAATTGCAGCCATACAAGTTTAAGAAGTGAAACTGCAGGTGGGAGTAACTAACCTTTACTTCTTCTCACTCCCTTTCGGGCTTGCTAGGGCTGTATAGTAACAGCGAATTATTGCATATGAATATTCATGTACACATAATGATATGTATATAATATGTGAATGCTATGTTATATCTGTTATTATGAATTGAAACAACACTGTACATAGAGTGTACAAGCTCGAAATAAACCAATCAATCAACAATCAACCAATCAATGGTGATGTCCGTGATCTGTTTGTTTTTGTTTCTCATGTTCCACAACAGTTATAAAACCAATTCTAGGGACAAGCTACAGGTTTTCAGGGTCATGGGATATGCTTTTTACAGTCATACAGTCACTTTCTGTATCATGAAGCATGAGTCCCTGAACCAAATTGATTGAAAAAGCGTGGCTGTCTTGTTTGGCTGAACAGTGTTTGAGAGTCTGGAAGGCTCCATGCAGATAGTGAATTTTCTCCTCATTTACTGATATCCAAGTCACTGTTTTTTTACTTTCCTTTAGATCTTTGAGGCTCTTTTTTGGCAATTTTTCTCCTGGCTTGGACCTGTCTATTAGGAAAGTTGCATTGTAATTAAATGTTTCAAACACTACAGTCTAACCTGCACAGTCTATTGTGTATGTTTGTTTTTTTTTATTTCAAATTAGGCATAGCAAGATTTAAGATTTAAGATTTAAGACTTCTCAGCATTGTTAACATGTTTGACATTCTCTCAGACAAACATGGTCTTTGGGCCACATTTGGTTTGTTGGGATCTGGTCACCCTATCTGGCAGGTTCCCTGTTTCCTCCACTCAGTGTGTTTTCTTTGTAGTTACCTTATGTACATGTAATGCACTGTGGAAACAGGTCAATACTCATTTCAGAACCGCTTTGTCCTTGAGACAGTCATGGGGATGCTGGAGCCTCTCCTACCTACCAACATCTGAAGGCGGGGTAAACTGCAGATGTGTCACACATCATCACAGGGCTGATGTATATAGACAGATATCCTTTGACTCCCACATTCACAACTACTAGTGATTTAGATTGTGGGTCAATATGTGTGAAAAAATTCCACCTGGTCACATCTGTAGTTGTTGGACTCACATCAGTTTCTGTCAGTAAGAGTCTGCCTGTAATTGCAGTGCAGGTTGATGATCAGGAAGCAGAGGGGTGGTCTTTGAGAGCTCTTTGAAGGAAAATTGCTGTGAGATTTGAATCAAACATAATTATAGTAAATTATACTCATTGAAATGGCCACCTAGAATAGAATCTCACCCTATTCAAATAATTAGAAACTCTGAAACTTTTCAACCTTTTTGTGTGAGTACTTTTCTTTAGTTTTGACGCTATTTCTGCTTGGAATGTTTCGTATTTGCCCAAGTACATTTTAAGATATTTCCACCACAAGAACTTTAGCGTACAAGGGGGGAGGGGAGATATTTACATGAACATCCTGTCACTCAGCTGTCTCTCCATTGTAGAAAAGTACCCACCGCCAATGTAATCAGTTTCAACAATCGCATGATAGTTGTGTGATCGCTTTAGCCGTAGAATATAAGCAATTCCAGCACTGCCTGCATTGGTCCACTTATCATACAATAGTCTTTTGATTGTAAAATCTGTATGCTCCTGAATCCTATTATTTATCACTCATCTTTTGTGAGGTTTTAAAAAGGCTGCTTGTTTCCTATTGACTTCACATCCTGCTCTTGGTCTAACTAGTCAGCGTCAAGTAAACCTTTAAGCTCCACCCAGGAGTTTTCAGGGCTATTCACAGTACCTTGCCTGAAGCAGTGACTCGGTTAGACCCCATAAAGGTTCATGTGATTTCAATTGTGAGGGCGGTTCCTGCTGTGGAGACACGCACCAATGGCCCCAGCCCGGTACAATTACCCCTAACTTCCTGCGGTGGAAACATACCTGTTAATACATAAAATATGGAGGCAGAATGACAGCCTCCTTCACCGTCACCTCTTTGGACCTTGTATTGAGAATTACAATGAACAAATACCAAGTGTGAAACATTTAGCATCAACTTCAGACCTTGTATCCACTACATTTGTTATACAATAACCAGGGAACAGGGCACATTTGGACATGACGCTGCTTTTCAGTCAGTGGTTCAATTACTTTTGAGCCTCTGAAAATGAAATGACTATGATTAAAATAATTATAATTCTTAAGTGGTTAATGTACTTGGTTCATTTCAGATTGACTGTGGGGGTGTACAAAGGCAAAAAGGCTAAATTTATGTCTCTGTCCAAATACTTATGGACCTGCCTGTATATGTGATATGCGTTATGTGCTCTATGTACTTTACTTATCTTTCTGTATTTACATTTTGTATTACAAGTGGAGAAAACCTTTGATTTCTTATTGGGAGAAATACAAATGCTCAGTCATAGATTTTTTTTCTCTGTCTCTTTCAGTGTCAAAGCCAGGAAAGGCAGCTTAGGCCACAAACACAGAGTGGAAGCTGGTGCTCATGGGAAATGTCGACTGTGTTCAGCGGTCCAATCAAATCCTGTGTGTGGATCTGATGGACACACATACTCCTCCAAGGTGAATATGTTTTTTTACCTTTATGTCCAGTTAATTCCTACTCTTCCCTGTCTGTTTATGTTTTGATTTCTCTATATCTGTCATTTTCACCCCTAAACATCATTCAACAATACTTTTCCAGTTTGTTTTTAATCCAAAAATTTCAGGGGGATTTCATAAATAATGAGTATTCTAGATGAGGTGTAATTGTAGTTTTTTCTATGTAATACTGCTATCTGACTTTTATGTGTAACTGTGTTGTTTTTATTTCCTCAATTCTCCTGTCACTCGAGAGGCAGTTGTCAGAGATCTCTCTCTCGGCATAAAACTGTCTCTGGAGGATTGGAAATGATTGCTAATATCCGTCATTTCATCTGACTTTAATAAATCTTTTGGAGAAGGAACTCAGTTGTGTTTTCATAGCTGATCATCCAGATAATAGAAAGCAGACAGCAGTGTATTTAGCATTTAATGATTTGCATTGTTGGGGAATGGGGAATTATATGTAATTAAATTAGCTTGCTAGTAGTTGAACAGATGGTAGTTCCATCACTTTTTGACATTTTTTGTGTAGTTGGCTACTGCAAATATAAATTACAAACTTTGTAGAGCTATATAATGGAAATAATGATGTCTTTTTTTTCTTATTACCATTCTTTGTCACTGTAATTGAAACGCTTTTCAGAGGCACTGTCCTATTTTGTTCCTTTTTTCCTCCATCCTGTCCACTGTGATGATGACAATTTCCTGGCTATAAATTTATCATTTCCTTGCACATTTCTGTGCTTAGTGGGTTATTTTACTTTCATTAGCATCTTAAAAATGAGGCAATTGTGATTGGCATTTTCTAAGTATCTTTATTTAACCAAATTAGATTTCTCCTTAGGGTAGCTTTAAAGGGGTGATATTTTGCTCAACCCACTTCTATTAGCCTTTGGTACATTTATTTGTGCATGTGTGGACCCTAATAGTTCATAAAGTTTGAGTTTGAACCCTCCAGGTGCTGCAGATTTATCTTTATATTCATTTTGCAGAAATTGAGTGGATTTCTACAACCTGATTTAATTTCTTTTTAATTTGTTGCATTTATAAGTAGTTACTTTATGACATTTTCACATACAAAGTCAAGACTTCTGATGAACATCTGAGTACATCAGCAGCAGCCATTGTAGTCCATATGGAAAATATGTCCAAACTTTGAGCCAATTACCTAAAATGTTCAGTTGTTTGTTGTATTAATGAACACAAATTGCTACAGTGACCTCCAGCCACTGAATACATAAGAAGGGCCTGGATGAATTTTATTATCTGTAGAAATATCCCTACGGCGGTTGGAAAATTCCTTCTTGTCTGCACTAACCATTCAGAAGAGGGTTTTAGCAAGTTCAGACAATACAGAGAGGGATTTGCCTTAAAACTGCATTTAATTTAGGGGTCAGTTCAAATTGTCTACAGCAATGGTGGAGACAAGCAAGTGGTAAGTTACAATTAATGTTAAAATGACTGTGAATTGCATTTAAGACGGCTAGCGATAAGTGTTTACATGAAAACGATTAGCATTCTGCAAGCAGGTCTGGTGATGACAGCATTAAGCCCCGAGATGTAAGAGGTGAATTTTAGTTTGTTTTTGCACTATGCTGCCATGTAATGACTTATAAACATATCAGAGCCAGTAGTTAGTATTTTGGATAAGTGACTGTTAGCCTTCTGTTATTTTGTTTAACATTATTTGATTGTCTGCACATTACTAATGCAATGTTTAGAATTAGCTACACTCTCTGTTGTGGCTTCATGGATGCCGCTTGTAGTGGCTTTAGTGTGATATTAGAAGTCGTGGTTCTAACCGGTTCTTCTTTGCTGTCCTCCTCCAGGTCAGACTCTGACTCAGACCTATGAGGCTGATGGCTACAGTTTGTTGTTGTTGCCATTATTGATTATAAATTGTAATTTCCAAAAACGCTCGTTATCGCTAGACCGGTGTACTGTATCTTGAAAACTACAAAGATAATTGAACAACAGTCAACATCCTAGAGGGGGTGGGTTGTGAAGAGGCTCCTTCCAATGCTCAAAACAACCTGTCTACTGTCATTATTCAGAAATGGGCTTGAAGATAGGCCCATGGAGTTGAATTAATAAAGAATTCAGACCCAAACATAGCATTAAGTTTATGTAGACCTCAAGGAAATGTTTTAAAATGCATAATTCTATTTTAAAAAGTAAAATATCACTCATTTAATGTGGTTCCATGGAGTTTCTAAATGCAAAACTATGATTTTATGTTATGTGTACTTATCTGAGGGGTTACAGTATTTCTCAAGAAGAAATTGTTTGATCGTCAAACAACAGATGGATCCTTGTGACTGTTGGTACTTGGTTATTCTGTTTAACAAGATTTGCTTAAAGGGAGCAAACTGCAAAAAAGTAGTTTTTTTAATTTATTCTTTTATTATCAAATAGATCTAGAGGCTCTAAAAATAACAATAGACTGTCAAAGTCTAACGTAGAAATTTATGTAGCAATACAAGTTGTCCCTGTTCCGATTACTGGGCTTTGAAACAAGCCATTTGGATTTCTGGAAACTTGTGATGTCACAACTGTACCAACTCCACTTTCTGTCAGTTCTATAAATCCATCAGAACCACCAGAGTCTCCCTGACACTCTGGCATGAATTGACAGGGTGTCTACATGTTAATATCTATAGTACTGACAGCGAAGGGGCGAGGGCAGCAGCCTATTATTATTTTATTTTATTTTTCATTATTATTATTCCTGTCCTTAAAACACCTCAGAAAAAGACATGTTTTGAGCTTTTTATAGTCGCTAATTTTTTGTGATAAACATTTTTGTTTATTCGCTTGCCTCAGGCATCCTATTATTTTGAAAAGTGGCCCCCGGGTATCCCTGAGCTAAATGTTTTTAGATGTGATCTTACTCGTCCAGCCCTCAGCCTCCACCCTTAAGGTCTAACACAGCTGGAGGTTATGAGTTTCAGCCTGTCGTGTTGGAGACATGAGTCCTAATGACCTACCTACCTGAAGGCTATGTCTTTCATGCAGTGAAGAAGTGTTAAAGGGGAAACAAGAGGGAAGAGAAAGAAGAAAGGGGAGAGGAGGGCTGGGAAGTCCCTCTGCTCTCTGTGGTAATTTAGTTGGAGGGGTTCAGTTAGCTGCTAAAGTGATGGGTCCCTGTGGCCCAACTTAAACTTTGCTCACCAGTGAGCTGCTCTGTAACACACTGGTCTCAGGCTTATTCATGTTTTATTATTACATTACATGCCTCCTTCATCGTAGCCACACACACTTAGGATCCTATTAAGAGGACAGTGCTTTTATCTCCTGAGAGGTTTCAGCCCACTAAAGTTTAGTCCATTACTCCTCTGCTCTTGATTCCTCTCCCATCGTTTCCTTTCCTCAAACAGGACAAGGAGGGCTCGGAGTTGGAGTTGCAGTAAGGATGTCTTTATGTTATAACTAGTAGGGTTTGTAGATGCTCTCCTCTCCCCTCCTCTCTATTTTTACCCCACCAGGTGTTAAAACACTGTTTCATCAAAACCACATTAACCCCTGGAAGGAGACAAACATAAAGATTCATGGGGCCTCTTGGTGTGCAGACAGTGAATGGGGGAGGTCATTCATTTCCTGGGCTTCCTCACCCTCTCTCTTTATCTCCTTCCCCAGACAGCTAATTCAATATGTTGAGAACAGGCCAGAGCTCTGTTCCTTTGTCAACAAATTTCATTAGGCAACATTAGCAGCACTATCAAAGAGGTGACAGGGAGGAAATGATGGATATGAATAAGAACGTGGGAAATGAAACTGCTGGCTGGATAATGCTAAGCCTGTGTAAGGCACATTTTGGTAAGATATCTGTGCAAATGTTTATGCACAGTCATGGTCTGCACTGACAAAACGTCGTCACCATCTCGTAAACGGAATTTACATAACTCATTTCAGCTTTCATTATTCTCCTAGGTAGGTTTTTGTAATTGGATTTTTTTCTTCCAACTAGTCCAAACAATTTCTTACCCCTCACTTACCTGAAATGAGATTTATACTGTTGAATTACATTCTGAAGTAGTCCGTCTTGTTGTTTGCATCGCATTAGGTTTGTAACGCCGAGTATAATAAAATGGCACATGGCCTCTTTCCTGCCTAATGGTATGTTTACATGACTGACTAATGGACACTGTTTACTGAAGATAAATCATCAGTCCTTTTTAAGACAGTGTTTCTCTTAACCAGTTCAACAAAGAAATGTTGTGTACAATTTTGACTCTGTATTCATATGCATTTATTATTGTTATTATTGTTCTGCCATTATTTGGGGACATATTATTAAGATCAATGGAAAGAGCAGTGAATTATTCTGCTCTTTCCGCAAACTACCTGAAGGACCTTCATATGCTGCTCGGCTTATCTAAAATCAGCGTGGCCTTTTTCGGCATTTCCACTGTGCATCAGTAGGGAATATCAGATATTATCAAATATTATCTGAATTACTGATACCACTTCTGAAAGGTATTACTAAACAAAACATAAAGTTATGCAGATCACAGCCTGATTGATTTAAATCATCACTACATTCATTCATTCAATAAAAATGTGTGTCATCAAGTTGTAGCAGAAAGGTAAGCTAGCGAGAAATCTCTTGAAAATAACGATGTATAATTTGAAAGAGTTTCCATCTTGATAAAATAACCACAGATTTGGAGTCTAAACATTATATTTTCACCTAAAAAGTCTTTATATAGTTTATTTAATTTTTTGAAATAAATTATAACTTGCAGTTTCATCCTCCTCCATCATTACCTTGCTCATAACTGCACTCCCCATGAAGACAATGTGAAAGTTGTACACTTTGTTGCTTTGACCAGCTGTGTGTGACTAATACACCTGCAGTGGAAATCCAACACAGTCTGGACTAAACCAAGTCCTGCTGGGGAGTCAAGCTGAGATTCTGTCTGTTTGATAACTGCTTACACATGCCTTGACCTCAACTCAAGCTAAAGATAAATTTAATTCCAAGTCTAGACAATCATTATGCTGCTAAGTAGCAGGTATGCTCAAATACACCAGAATTCTGAATATGACAGTATTCTAGGTTTGCTCTCAGTTTTTTAAGTAGCATATAACCGTATATAAAGCCTACCACTGAGATATTTAGATTAGTTTGAATATGCAACAAAACAAAAGTAATCCCACTTAGTCCTTAAAAATTAAAAGAAAACGTTAAAGAAAAAACAAAAAAAACATATCCAGATGCATAAAAACAAAGTATGACTATTTGCATATTCAAAAGAGTGGGAGGAAGTTTAATTTATTTAATCCCGCCACTTCTCCACACAACAGTCTATCCTGTAGCTGCCTGTCAGCATAACGTATGAAAAATCAAGTCATGGATCTTTTTAACCTCAATTATCTCCACACACATATAAACATACCTACTCACACCTGTATTGACATACCAGAAAAGGAAATAAATACATACATACATACATCCTTGAAGGCAACACAAAATTAATTTACAATTTTTCAAATTTGTGTAAATGTAGCATTTTCCAATTACCATACATGGGGCTTGATGATATTATTTCTTTTGGGTAAAAGAGCATGTGTAAACAATGTGCAAACATCTCAACATTTTGAAAAGGTGCTTTAAGGAATAACATGTAAATGAATATTTAAAGGGTGTAGACAGAGGCTTTCTACTGTAGCACGTTTTACATTTGTCTGTATATACATGACTCCATATGAACTGGAATACATTCACTTTCATTGGTCTCGTAAATGGGAAGGGAAAAAAGTCCAAATGGCCAATGACATGTTCTGAAAACAGAAACCTCCTCCTAATCCACAGCTCACAGCCAGGTTCTGGTTCCTTTGGATATGTTGTCCTAGTAGGAAAATTCAACCTCTGCATGTCACCCAGTGTGGTACATACACAAGGAGTAGTTAGCTGCCACTGACGTCATCTGAAGCCCAAAGATCTATGCCAATACTTTGGGTATGGGCACTGAGACAAGAATTAACCTGGCATATACGCTATTGGAAAGCAGGGGAAACCACGGGAAACATATGCAAACATCATACAGAAAGGTCCTGGTCCAACCAGGAATTGATGTCAGAGCTAATGAATTGCTACTAATTGCTAATTATTAATGGTCTTATGTGTTTTACAGTGTAAGCTGGAGTTCCAGAGCTGTCTGTCAGGAAAGATGATCTCGATAAAATGTGATGGACTGTGTCCTTGTTTGCCTGGTCAGGAGCTAACCAAACCCCCACACAAGACTGAGAAGGCTGGTGAGTAATGTAGCCCTGTTTCACTTGCATGTCAGCGTCAGTGAATGGAAGTCAATTACTGAATACAAATTATCTTCCTTATCTTCACTGTATATCAAATTGACCGTGCTTCAACCACTTATGGAACTTTCCAAACTTGTCTTTTTGGAGTTAGATTTGTACATAACTACCAATTAAACATATTTAAAACCATTTGTGGTGATCTTGTACTTGATTTGCTATAGTTAGAGAAAGATACTGGGGCTTGTATCCTCTCAGAAAATATCTGAAACTTTCCACACAAAACCATTTTGCGTTACATTAAAAGTGAACTTTTCCACAGACATCACACATGTACTAGCCAGCCATTACTTACTGATACACTAAACAGAAAAAACTTATTGCAAAAAGCCTCTAATGAATAAGGGCAAATATTTCACATCTATATTTTCAATTCTTCAATTATGTACTTATGTAAATTGAAGAAACAATCACAGATTTCTGTTTTGTTGTCTTTGGTGGGCCCTGTTGGTGAGTGGTGGTAATTGCAGCTTTTGTTTTTAAATACGCTTTAGAGAGATCAGACCTGTGTGTTGTCATCTCGCGTCATTGGTTGGGTGACAGGTGGAACTAGTGGCCACGCCCCCATAGTGATTATAATCCCCACCGAGCCAGATTTGGTCTGAGGTGTTGTGTCCATTCTATCAGTACTGTGGGTGCTTAAGTTTATTCAGTTTCATGTATGAAGTATTGTTTCCTACAGAACTGGATATTACACATGGGTGGGGTTGATAGTGAAGCCTCATCATGATTAATGTCTCAGCTGGTACACCAACAGACATATCCTACTGCAGTCGACTGTCTCTGGGTACTGTAGGGCTGAAGCTTTATCTGTCTTATCCTCTCTCACATCCAGTAGCAACTTAACATATGGCAGAGTTAACGTTCAGAATTAATTTCTGTTGGTGTAAGTCATAAAGATATTTCACAGTAATCAAATGATATTATAACACCACCTTCTGTCTGTGCAATTTGAGAAAGACTATTAATATAAAAGCATGTGAAGTGAGTGAACATAGTATCAAAAGTTTTACACATTTTTCCTCCTTTTCTGTTTATTGTATTTAATCTAGTAGAGCTGCTCCTGACTGATAATTTTGCTCGTTGACTCAAATGACTTAAGGGAATGCATTTTTGTCAAAGTGAATACATTTGCATATAATGAATGCAGTGCTGTTGTCAAAGGCTCTGACTGAAGCCTCCAACCCAGGACAATTAACAATAAATTAATTAAGATCATTCTAAACCACAGTCATCTCCTAAACATAAACACTTGGGGAGTGCTAGGATGTGAACTCATTCACCCCAACAGCCTCTTGCCTGTTGATGAAAGATAAAAAAAGGAGATCCTTCTGTGAAAAAGTAGGTTAAGATGATTGAAACGTCCTGGGTTTGTAGAAATGCAATGGCAGCATTTTATTCTATCAACTTTAAGCTGCTGAAGATTTTTGACACCAATATTTCATCAAATCTGTTAAACCTGAGTCATAGCCTGAGTGTTTTTGTCTCCTGTGTTGTTTTTTTTTTCCTTCTATATATTGTATTGTAATTTAGTGTTATGTACTGTATTGGGCTATAGAAAAGCCCAACCAGGGACAGGAGTTGGAATTTAGCACTAGTTATAAACCAGGGGTCTCAAACATGCAGCCCGGGGGCCAAATGCGGCCCGCCAAAGGGTCCGGTCCAGCCCGCAGGAGGAATTTATGAAATCCAAAAAGTTCACAGTTCAGGTTTCATGTACAGACCAGTTCAATCTCAAGTGGGTCAGATCAGTAAAATACAATCATAATAACCAAAAATACTCACAACTCCTACTTTTTCTGTGTAAATGTAAACATTTTCATGTCATTTTACTGTATTTACACTAAAACAAACTATCATTTCACAAGAAAACATAAATAACCTGAGTAAATATTAACATTTTGAAATATCTGAAGTGCAAGTTTACCAATATTCTGCCTGTTGTTAAATGTTTTGTATATTTGTAGATCCGCTGTGATCTGTAAAAGATAAACTGAGACATAATATTGTTAAAATTGACCTTAGTTTTCTTAAAAAATTAAAGATTGTTCATGTTATTCACATTGTTTTAAAGGTAGATGTAAATATTTTTATTGTACATTTTACTTTTTTTTGCTCTAAAACATAGAGGAAAATTTGGAGTTACCGTTATTTAAAAATTATTATGGTATTATTTTTTGGTGCGGCCCACTTCAGATCAAATTTGGCTGAATGTGGCCCCTGAACTAAATGAGTTTGAGACCCCTGATATAAACTCTTTATATGCATCACATCAGCTGCAAGTCTGTAACTATGTTTGACTGCATTGTCCCTGACAAATAAATTTAGTTTAGTTTAGTTTAGTTTATTTCGAGCTTATGCACTTCATGTACAGTGGTAATTCGTATACATGCACAAT
>JAPTGZ010000002.1:25018005-25029245 GCA_029814645.1 Fowleria isostigma
AAAATCTAATGGATTGGTCCTTGTATCATTCCCAAGGTATCCTGAAAATTTCATCGAAATCCGTCCATAACTTTTTGTGTTATTTTGTACACAAACAAACAAACAGACAGACAAACAGATAAACGCCGGCAAAAACATAACCTCCTTGGTGGAGGTAAAGATGGCTGAGATCTCAGTCTTTAGGTGTTTTAATCATAACATTGCATCATTTCCACTTTCAAAGTAAACCTTTCAATCAATCTGTCCCTAATCTAATTTTTTCACTGCAGGATGATCTTATCATAGTTTATGCTGTCCAGGCAATGAAAAATACAAGAACAGTGATTCATGTTGGAAGTACACTACTCATTTTTTTCACTTCTCAACAAAAACAACTCACTGACACACAACTGGATGCAAATGGATTATACACAAAACTCTTAACTGGCAACATGTGATAGAACAGTCGAAGAGAAACAGGAGCGAATGAAGGCTGGAGTAAACATGTTTCCAAATCTGCTTGACACTGTTTGGTGTTGATCAGGATCAAATAAAGAGGGAGAAATGCTTTAGACATCACAGGAAGCACTAGATGGGACTACATATAATTTTTATTGTTACACATTTTGTCAGTGATTCTCCATCTTTTGCTCTTTTCTTGTCTGTGTTTCTCTAGGCGCCTATATTCCTCGTTGTACTGAGGAGGGATACTTCAAACCAACCCAGTGTCATGGCAGCACTGGTCAGTGTTGGTGTGTGGACAAATATGGCAACGAGATTGCAGGCTCTAGAAAACAAGGCAACCCCAACTGTGGTAAGACCAGAGCATTCACAAACACACACACACACATACACACACACACACACCTCTCACACATACACATCTTCAATACAGCTTAACTAGATTTTTTTGTTGTGTTTGCCCTTATTGGCTCCCATTTGTCTCGCTGTCTTTTAGAGTTAGAGGTTTGATCCAGGTGGACTGCCGCACGTCTGTCTCTTCACTGTCTTTGTAATCTGAAGCCGCACACAAAGAGACTGACGATCTTTTGTTTTAAATGTAATGTACGGCTAAAACAAGGAGCACACCATGTCTTTTGTTCTTTCCTGTCTCTCTATCTTCACCAGCATCAGTGATCATTTAGGAAATAGATAACATTAGGCATGCCTCTGGAGTCAGTCTGGCTGGTTTACTATCAGTCATATGTCAGATTCTATCTGCCTGTTCTGTTCCTGTAGCTGTGTTAAAACGTCACCAGGCAAAGTAGAAAAAATATCACACTTAATAACAGAGTGCGATTTTTAAAAAACGTCTGTCAATATGGTGCTGTGTTAGTGGTTGAGTTTCACCATGTGAAACAAAATCAACAGATAACGCTGTTAATAGTGGCATCCAAAAAGATCAATTTAAACAAAATATGTGTAATTAACTAGTGTTGTATGTCAAAGTCACTCTTTTAAGCCACTTCTGAAAACGGGATGGTCAAAAAGCCAATAGAAGCACTTTGCTGCAGATCAATGACCACGGGATTCCATTGTGAGGAAAAAATAATAATTAGCAAGAAAGAATCCAGACAGACTTGCTGATTGCTAATCAAACAGCCAACTCACACCCACAGATTTCAGCTCACTAGAATACCAGCCTAGTCCAAAGCCAGTAATTGCAACTTCCAATATTGATGAGGTGTCTCTCAAACCACACACATACACACACACACACACACACACACACACACGCACATACACACTGACAAAAGCAGTGTTTTGTCTCTGGTCTAACAAGCTCATCTAACTCTGGCCTGAGGCTGGAGCAGCCTGGAGTTCTCCCATTCATCCCTACATAAAACAAACAGATAGCAATGCAGCAGCTACGCTCAATAGCCTAAACACAAGGACACCAGGCAGATTTAACACAGTAAGTGCCACTCAACAAAAGCACACTTGTACCTGGGCATAAATAAGCTGTTTGAACTGAAGTCAGAAGGATTTTCTAGTCCCAATTTCACAAAATGCCAGAGGCAGATGCTGAGATAATGAGTTCTGTTCATTCTGTCGTTACAAAGGGATTTATATTTGTGCTAAAATATTTTTCATCATCACAGCATCCAGTTAATCTTTTGTTTACTTCTAACCAGACTATGGTTTTGTTTGTCTTCAGATGAGGACCAGGAGACATCAGGGGACTTTGGCAGCGGCGGTGCAGTCATTCTACTCGATGACCAGGAGGAGGAGTCATCACAGAGCGGGCGTAGCCGGCAGAAGAAAAGACGGGGCAGAATCCACCCCCGAGGAGCCATTGAGGACGACGACGATGAAGACGATAAGGATGACGAGATGGGCTATGTTTGGTAGCTCCGCCCCATTTTCTTCTGCCATCAGCCGACCAGGAATCTTCGTTAACTCAGCACAGATCTGAAGCCATTCCAGTCTCCTCCAGTTTCCTCGGCAGCAGTCCATCTTTTGGCTCCTGAACTTGCTCTTGTAATCTCCATCCCTTATCCAAATCTCTCTTCAGTGAACCTCACCCGTCCTCTTCCTTTTCAAATGTTTCACTCTTTCCTCAGACAGAAAAACGAGAACCTATTAGATTTCAACAACTCTTGAACCACTACTAGAATACTGATCAAGTCGTCACTTTTGGCTTCTACCCTCCCCAAATCTGCAAACTTCAACCTCTTCTAACATGGACTCCCATCTCTGTTTCCTCTATTTCTCCCTCCTCCTCTTCCTTATCGTGTCTTTCTCCTCTGTACGTCCATGTCAAATCCTCTGATCGACCTGTGAGCCCAGATACATTAGCTGATGTATTGGATGTAAATATGTTTCCTCCAGGAAGGCCAGATTGTGGATTAACCTCCCGTTCTTCCATCAGCAGTTCCTTGTCATCTTCTGTGTCCCACCATCGGGCTCCTTCCAGTGTTCTACAATATCTCCACAAGTCCCAGGCTCTGAGATGCTCCCCATATCTGTTATTTCATGGAGGATTGTAAATTATTTAATCGTTGATCTTGAATGTCCCAGAAAGTCCAGGAAGCAATGAGATTAATGATGTATTGTCGTTGTTGTTGCATGTTTCTCATCGTGTTTCTGTAAAAGAGAGATTTACCTGGCCAGGTCTAGCTCTATGCATCTCAAACAGAAAGTGATGCCTATTTGGCTGCTACAATACTTTGTTGCTATGTTGATGCTGTCTAGTGTCTTTTTGGTTCTTCTCCCAATCTCAGGAGGTAGGAAGTTGTATTGCAGAGTGATAGCAGTGTAGAAAAGCGAACTACAAGGCCTACAGTTCCTAATCGATGGCGTCTCAGCCAGCTTTTCTTTTACTAATTGGTCAGTAGGGCTGCTGAGGCTGTTTGACTGTGCATGGACACTAGAGGAAGATGCTTCTCCTGAGCTGGGAGGACACATGAAGTCGGGGGAGCAGAGAAGAGGCTCTGTTCTGCCTCCCAACATTGGATATGTTCAGTGATTTAAAATTGAAATCTTCACCATGTCGACAAGTGAACTTTTATTTGTAAGTTTGAAAATTTAAGTAAAGTGGCACTTTGGGTGTCTTTTGAACCTTAGAGGTCTGTCTCCATGTGTCTGTTGTTCCTGCAATGTATTTTTCAGCCACAGTCTAACAGATTTCATTTGATTTCACCAAATCATGATGAAATAAAAACACATCCCTTTCCTTCACTGTGAAACCACAAACACATTTATATGACTTCCTCATGCTTTTGGTTTTATTTGTCTGATGCTCAGATTTTCTCAGTGGCAGAACAATCAAAGCCCTTCCATCAAATTCGACCTTTTCCAACCTTGAGAAAGCAGGCTCCCCTGTTAGAGGCAGACATAAATGGAAGCAGCAGAAAATACTCTTATCACTTGCCTTTGAAAGAGAGAAGAAAACGAAAGCCAGCAGCACCCAACTGAATTGAACATAAAAGCTTAATGAGTGATTTTGTAATATCAGTGGCTAATGGGACAGCTGACCCCACTGGCTTGAAACAGCTCGCTCAGCACTTTGAAAATACATTTTACCAACAATCACAGGCTAAAAGGACAACTGAATCGTCTGGCTTGAAACAGCCTATTCAGCAGGACACAACACACTCTGGGACTTAAAAAAAGACAATGCATTTTGTGCGTCAAATTATGCCACAAGCTGTGGAGGGTGTATAATCACCCAAATTGGAGACCTTGGCTAATGCAGCATCTTCTGCTGTCCTCAGGCTGCATAACAAAAGCTGTAAAGAAAATGCCTCATTTGTTCCCCAGCTTCATGACATGCAGACTCTGCTGCTTTTTCCTGCATTGTACTATAATCCCAGTGGCAAAGAAGTCACATTTTTTATCATGACACTTTCTCCTAACTTCAGCGAACACATCTAAAACACAGGAGTGTTCACTTTCACCCCGTGTTGTCTCATGTATGTTCGTTTCAGTTCCCCTTCTCTCTCCCACTCACTTTGCTCCAGTGAGTTCCATCTTCATCTCAGTGCGGGAGATGCGTGGTTGTGTTTTATCCTCAGGGCACTCCATTCCTGTGTTTCATTTATCTATTGGCTGGCTGCTTTTATTATCCACAGATGGCTTCCCTGTCACTTGGATCCTTCCTACGACCCAGGGTCTCCATGGAGACCAGTGATTGGCTTCATGTGGGGTGCAAGGATGTTTTCTAGTCATTTCTGGGACATAACATTGGCTAAATTTAGCATTTAATGCAAGATATCATGTTGGCTCCTCATTAGTAATGCTAGCTCAGGTGTCTAGAACCCAGATGTGGCTTTTAATCCTCTCTCCAGTGGCTTTGTCAGAAGGATATCAAGGACCATAGGGAAATTGATAACTATTTTTAACATTGCGTGATTATTTTCAAACTAAAGCCATTCTTTGATCGCCCAGCTATAAAATTGTACAGCCTAAACCAGCCAAAATATGAATCATACATTACATTTGGGCCTGGTGCTTTTGTTGCCAAACTCCATAGTAAAATGTTTTTTTCTAACAATTCTAGATGGATGTGCATGTCAAAAATATCAACTGCTTTCTTTATTGTTGTTGTATAACTTCTTAAATGAACTAAATCATGCATTATGTGATGGAAAATGCAAAATTAAAGCACTAAATGATCATTAATAGGCCCATTCAGACTAGCCATCTTTAGTTAAAGAGATAAAGTTAATTGTTCTTTTTTTTTTTTTACATCCAAAATGATTCTATACAGGTTGCCAAATCACGATTCCAACAGGTCTCTACAAGTTAATTTTAAGACCTTTATAAGACTACGTGGAACAGAATTTAATACCCACTTCAAAAAACACTCCCAAAGTCATTTTTTTTAGGCACTGTGTCCATGACTAACAGCCCTTGTGTTGGGCTGAATGTTCTGGAATAATTTCTGACCAGGGGCTGCAAAGTTAGCGATGATAGGTTCCTAACCTCAATATAAATTACCAGGTTGGAATGGATGGAAATGAGTTGACTACCATTACTTTCTTTGCAGTTTGGACATTTAACAGACACATTTAAGCACAATGCAGCCAACAGTTTTATGGCAACAGAATTTGAGACCCAACATATCAAATCTAATACCTTTTAAAGACTTTTTTAATGGTATTAAATGCAGATTTGTAAATTCAAGACTTTTTAAGACCCCGCAGGAACCCTGCAAACCTTACAATACCTAGTCTTTAATTGGCATTTTGCACCTTTAAATCTGATCAGCATCTACTAGGATGACATGTAATTTTCATTCACTGCACTGTGTTATACGGCTATCGTTTTCTGCCACCAACCATAACTGATTTCCCATGTAAAGTTGTCAACATTTTGTAGACATACTTAAAAGTCATCATTTATAATGTTTAGAACACTTAATTTCCATTATGTGCTATGAGCCAAATGCCTGCTTTCCATCCCACAAAATGAGACAAAACTTAAATATTGCATATTCTTCCAACTGAGTCATATCACTCTAAAAAAGAGGCTACCAAACAGTCCATCTACTTTGTAACTGGGCCATGAGCCAAGATTGCCATTTTTACAGGTAAAAGGTTTAAGTGGCCCTACAAAGTCCTCAGGGCCAAGCTTCCTGCTGGTTCGTCCAGGTAGCTTTAACTGGAGCTGTGTGATCAAGGACCGATTTAGACCCACGACCACAGGGGAGTGCAATTAACTACCTGACAGAATAGAAATCCAGCGGTGCTCCAGAGCCCGAGGACCAGATTTGAGGATCACTGGTCTAAAGCCTGCCTATGTAATTGGCAGAGACATTGTAATAAGTAGGGATCATCTCTCTCTAATCTGTCACAGCCTACCACTTCCACTCACACTCTCTTTCATGCTTGGCTGCTGCTGAACCAGCCAGCTTGTGGAATGTCTGAGCAGAACCGACCCCCACCTCATGGCCCCCGGTGAATTCTTGGATCATTCACTTCAGTGCGGTAACCAACAACACGGTTCCAAATTTGCAAATTTAGAGAGGGATCATACCGTTCTCATTAACACTCTGCCAGTGAGGTCTGTCTGATAGCACTAAATTGCTGGGTGTATCCCTCCACTAAATAAATTAAACAGGAAACAACCCATAAGCGCCTTCAGTGGCTTCACTCTTAGCAACAGTGATAAATTAAATTGAAACTTTCAGGTGGCCATCCAGGCGAAACTGAACCACATTAAAAGGAGTGTCACATTACTTTCACACCAATAAATGTATTTACTTATTTAGGTTTTCAAATTCATTTTTTTCTTATCAGATGTTTACTACTGTATATTTCAAAGCCTCCCCCAGCTTGTTCTTCAGGAGCTCCTTGCTATTGTCACTGTTTTCTCCTGAAAGATATTCATTATTTTCAATGCATTACAAATGTGACTTGAATTTCTAAATGCAGTGTGTGATACCAGTGCCCTCTGGTGGTCCATTCTCGGCTCAGGGTTGGAATCTTGACAGAAAAACTGGTAAACCATAATGGCAATATTTTATTCATCATCTCTATCACAGCACAATGTCATTTTATTTTGTGAATATCTTTTTACAGTTGCATACATTGTTGTTAACATAGACATGAACATATGGTCAAAGCATAGGACTTTGCATAAGAAGGGCAAAGATGCCCCAAAGGAAAACCTAATGAACACATTTTCATGAACTTTTTGTCTCATATCGTGTGTTTTCTGTATCAGAGGCTAAAAAAAAGGTAAGACCTCCTTGTCTTAACTTTGTGTAAAAGCTTTGGAGTCTGGCTGTAGATCAAAGGCACTAGACGTACATGTGTACATACTGTTTGCTGTTCCTCAGGATAATTTCTTGCTTATTTATTTATAATATAGTTGCGGAAAAACTTATTAAACCACCCTATTTTTTTTTCAATTTTTTGTTCATTTTAATATCTGGTTCAACTAAAGGTTACATTTATTTGGACAAATATAATAATAACAACAAAAGTAGCTCATCATTGTTTAATTTAAGAACTGACATTAGACATTTTACATGGTTTTCTTGATAATAACCAAAATCACATAAGTTCTTACATCAGTACCTATAACATTGTACTGATGTACCGACAAAAACAGTGCTTTTAGGCATTTCATGTTTTCTGTCTGTTTTAGTCACATAATACACACAGGAATTAGTACTTGATTGCATAGCCATTGTTTTTGAAGACTGTTGATAGTCTAATAAGTTTTTCCACAACTGTGTAATAAACAGATAAAACCACCACTCTAGTAACAGTGTCACTGAATATCTTTTTTAATTCCATCTTTGTCAGATGGAACTCAGTGCTGCTCCATGTCTCTGTTCACCAACGGTTACTCTGAGCAGCCACTTCCAGGTCCATAATTCGTGGGAGTCGACCACTCGCACCGCCTTCCAAGTACCCAGACTTTATAGTGGGTGTGTCTGAGAGCCTCCGCTTGCTCCTATTAAGATCTGAATGGAAAGATAAGTAAGTATTTATATCTATTTATCTATGTAGAATTTATTTGAGACAACTCAATGGATATGGCTCCAAGTGTGACATGCTGAACAAAAAATTTATAGTTACTTCTAATTATCAACTCCCATGTATACAGGCTTTTACACACAATGGAAATATTAAGTGTTCAGCGGTAAAATCAATGAAATATAATACATAGAAACAAAAACACTGGGACTCTCAAATCCACACATTGGACTCCATTACAGAATGTTAAACTGAATTACCAAACTCACTTTAACACCAAAGAACTCAAATCCAGTCCTTTTTATTATAGGTTTTTTTATGTATTTGTTTTAACCCTGTCATTTATTATTGTTATAATATAGGTTTTATTTGACATAATGTGACTTTGTATTGTCATACACTCCATACTTAACCATAAAAATGTGTTAATATTATTTGTAGTGCAGTAGTAGTAGTAGTAGTAGTAGTAGTAGTAGTAGTGTTGTTCATCTCATGAACGGTGCCCATAATTAGCTATAAAACTAGTTCACCAAAGATTTCTGCAACTTTCAACATGTTATTTTAAGTCTTTAAATTTTTTCAACAATATGAATCCAAGTTTTGCTCTGGGGAAAAAGTGCGAACACATCTGAACACAATTTTAAGAAAACAAAATTTAGAGAAGCCTTCAAAGAAGACTGTACTTTTTCAGGGTGTGAAAGTGATGCCATCAGAAAGAACTTTTTCCTGGTATTTCTAGATTTTGATTGTATGAAGTTGTAATATTTTTTATTGTGTATAATAATGAGTAGAACATGTTAGAAAATACAAAAGATTAATTAAAGACCTCAAGAGTTCATAAGATCAAGACCTTAACAGATGGAGAACCTGATCTAAAATGGTGCTTTGACATCCTATTCTCACCTGAGATTGCCAGTAACATTTTACGCCTGGCTCCAAAGGTGGAGACGCCTACTTCCTTCAGATCATCATCAGACAGGGTGAGGAATGTCTGGTAGTCAATCTGGATGAATACACATGGTTTCATAATAATGTTAATCTATAATAACAGTAACTGTATGTACCAGCTGCCTTTACACATTGTATATTCCACTCAGGTTTACCTCCTGTTCTTCAAACACATCAATGTATTTGATCAGTCCCAGCTGACTGAGAAGGTCAGAAAGGTCATCTATGATTTGTGGGGAGGGGCTACGCTGACTGCATGTCGAAGCCCTCCTTGATGAGCACACACCCTCGAAGTAGTTGCCACTGGTGGAGAAGCACTCGGCTGCACATTAAAGTGTTGAAAATGAACAGCAGTGAATCACAAGAAGCAGAGGCTAAACACCTGCTCTGTTTACAACCTCATAAACACACACTCAGGTCAAACTTACAGGATTTGTCACTTCTGCCTCTGCTCCCTGAGGGCACAAAGGCAGGGAAGGAGGAGGAAGAGGAGGGGAAGTTGGAAGGCGGTGAGGAAGGGGAGGAGGAAGAGGAGGAGGAGGAGGAAGAAGAAGAGACAGGCAAGGACGAAGATGTGGAGCCACGTCTGTCCCTCCAGTTTTCAGAGTCGCTGCCATTATACACTTTGGTCGTCTGTGCAGCCCACGACTACAGGAGACAAAAACAGAAACTGTGCCATACAATTTTAACAAGTGTTGCTTTTATCTACAGAAATTTCACACAGCAGGAGAATGTTGTTCCGTTTCCTTTCATCTGCCGTTTTCTCTGTCTTTTACAAGGGTGAGTTCATTAGTCAAAAGTTATTAGAGCCTAGACTAGAGGTTTCAGAGAATGCACTATCCACACAGTCAGATATATAATGAGAAAGGCAATTAATCATGTTTCTAAACTCTCTCATTCTCCCCATTGGCTGACTATCTGTGGAAATTATCAATGCATGGGTATAGCGAACGCTTCCCAGAGCTGACTGTGTCTCCGATGAAAATTCAAGCTGTTGAAGGAATCTCTGCTGCTCTCATGAACCTGTGAAAAGTCAGAGTCTGTGCTTTTAAAGAGCTGAAGAGAATCTGCTCAGGTGGCTGTGTTAACCGAGGCGATGGTATCAGGTCCCAGGTAATTGAGCATACAAATTGGTAGTGCTTACCACACAGTGAGATAAATGCCTCAAACTGTTAGAGGGCAATGCCAATAAATGAGACTGTGTTATTTGGCCACAATGGGGGTGCTTGTTTCACTGCACTGCAATAAAAAAAACAGCTTTGGCAGCTCAAAAGATTTCAGCAAACTCAGCAGAAGTAAAGGTCCAGTCAACTCAAGCATATTGACGGATAGCTTGAGTTTGTTAACAGCCAAAACTGTTTTAGGTGTCATTAGTACCTGCTGACTGCTGCTGGCGTTCAGGTAGGGCTTGTAGCTGCGTCGGCTGATGTTACGAAGCTCTTTGACAGCTTCTGCTGGCATGGACTTGGAGAAGCCAAGGCCACTCCAGGTGTCTGTGGGTGTCCGGACCTCGGTGACCACAGGCTTCCTCTGCATGGCTGACAAGGACAGAGAGAAGGACAAAGCACAGTTCATGAGTAGAATACAGCTCTAGGAAAATATAAGAGACCACAGCAAAACTTTCACTGATTTGGTCATTTATGGGTATGCGTTTGAGTAAAATGAACATTTATGCTTTATTCTCTAAACTACCATCAACATTTTTCCCAAATTCCAAATAAAAGTATATTATCTAGAGCATTTTGCAGAACACAATACAAGGTCAAAATAACAAGAAGATGCAGACCTCAACTAATGCAAAGAAAACTAGTCCATATTCATTTCTAAACAACACAATACTAATGTGTTAACTTGGGAAAAGTTGATAATGCCATATTTGGTGAATAACCCTGATTATCAGTGATAGCTTTCAGGTGTCTTGTCTCTCCACTGTTGCCGTTGGATGACTTTATGCAGTTCCTGACATAGAAATTCAAGAAGCTCAGCCATGTTGGATGTCTTAATACCATCCATCTTCCTCTTGATTCTATTCCAGAACTTTTCAAAGTGGGTTCTGGTCTGGAGGTTGTCCTGACCATGACAAGGTCTTCATCTTGTAGTCCTTGGAGTTTGGCAACATTGTCAGAACAGAAGTCTAGTAGTTTTCAATAATTATTTTTTTGACTCCAGTTACTTTAGTAGTACTAGCACTGTTTTTGACACCCAGCTAGTCCTACTGCAAGAAGACGGTAATGGCCACAGTAGTGGTTTTATTACTTCTCCTGCTTAACCCATAAAGACCCAGCACTACTTTTGTGTTAGTTCACAAATGAAATTTTCTCTATATTTAACCCTTTTTAACCATAAAGACCCAAACATCCACCATCTACCAAAACCATCCAC
>JAPTGZ010000002.1:25092950-25104524 GCA_029814645.1 Fowleria isostigma
TGTATGAGATGTATATGAAAAGTATTGATTATTGTACACGTATATGAAATTGCCACTGTACCTGGAGTGCATGAGCTGGAAACGAAATAAATGAAATGAAATGAAATGAAATGAAAAATTGTTTGGTGGCAGTAGAATTAACAAAAAATCCAGTATGGAGCCTGAAAAAGGTTAGGTAATTGGAGTTCTTTCAGATATTGCATAAGTAAAGCATGGACACAGCCGTGAAAGCAGACAGTAGCAGTGGGAAACAATACAGCATTAGTTCAGCTGTAAAACTTCATCTCCTTTCTACAGTTATATGAACGCTTCTGTTAAGTGTGCCAGACGATGCACTTTGCATCTCTACTTGCTGGTTTAATCATTGGGTTTTATTAGGCTATATTCTGCCATATTCTATATTCCATTACAGTAAAATACAATTAAGGCCAGTTATGGGCAACATTTGCTGTTGTCTGAAAACACAATTATCAGCACTCAGGGGTGCAGTTTTTCAAAACTGTTTCCTCACAGCAGTATACTGAAGTGTTTATTGAGTTTGAGCTATAATGCATCCAAAATGAAAAAAAATATATCCGGCAGAATACATACAGATTAAGGCTCATCAGCAAAACTGAAAATAATGTAAATATCTTGGTTATTCTGAAGCGGAGAAAGTTGATTACTATTCATGCCTTTGTAAACGCAGCTTTGGGGCAACTTTTACCTTTACTAGCATGAATATTTCTGGAATTTGCTATGAATATTATTACTGCTGTGATCATGATACCTATATAGATTAACCCTGGTAATGTTATTTAAGTCAGCCACAAGTTATTGCAGTGTTCCGTGTTTCTGAGCCTAACATAATGCCGCATTAAGTTAATCTAATGAAACACAGAGTTCCACAGAACTAGTGCAAAAATAATTGAAAAAAAAAGTAAATAAATGAAGTACCAAAAAAATCATTACCTAAAAATACTGCAGTTGCTTTGTTATTCTCTTTGCAGAGTGATGAAAGGGCTTTCCTCTAAATCACCGTCCAGGGGCTGTCACATCTCAGCATTGAATCATACCGTGAAACTGGATCAGATCCATATCCACTTTGGACTGATGCCAAAGTCACAACATGTCAAGTTGTGCAGAGTTACCAGTTGAGCTGCAATCAATAAATATAACACATTTCCTTACACACTGGACACACACACACACACACACCTGCAGGTCCTCCGTCTCAGTCTGCTTTCTGCTGACAGGAGAGTCAGGAGGACTTCCTCCTCAGACGTTTCTAATCAGCGCTTGGCTCTGTGATTAGCATATGTAAGTGCATTAGCATAGTGGCCAGCGGTACCCAGACACTCTGTAAAGCTGTTTGATAATTGAAGTCTGTGTGAGGAGTGTGATACCACAGCGCTCTGTGTGTTTGGGACAGATGGTCTGGAGAAGACATGGGTCTCAACTGAGTGATACTGGAGGCCAAAGGGCTGAAGAAAGTACAGGAAAACAGGCTGGGGACGAGTTATGTTTGTGTTGTTTTCACAGCCTCGTAAAAAGATTTTACTGCGGCAGTTGTGAGACGCTTGGGTTTTATTAGGTAATTTTAACACCTGAGGATGCATAGGGAAGTTCTCCCCAGTAAAAGTACACATACTACAGTGCTGACAGTAAAAATAATGTGTTGATGTCTTATTTTGGAATTCATTTAAAAGTAAAAGCTAAAGATTTTTAATATATTTTGGTGATGGATCTTCATTTTATGGCCGGTTTAGTCTAGATGGGCAATAAAACCATGATGTTGATACAGCTGATAAAAATGTCAGTATCGCTCATGATATTTTGATCATGATCCAAGCAGTGGGACATTTCAATCAAGAATCTGAAGAGGCAACTTTTATTATGATATGCCTGTTTAGTGTACTATTGTGTAGTTTTGACTTAGTTTTTGAGAGACAAAAAAGCAATAGCGCTACCAGAGGCTCCTCAAACCAAAATTGTAAAACCCTATTCTTCAGAACAATATTTGAACAGTCAGCTTCCTCCTGTAAGAGCTCTAAACTCTGGAACTCACTGACACTGGAAATACAATCCATTTCCAAGTTTAAAATGTTCACTACCAGAACTAAATCTTGGCTAAAGAAAAAAACAACACAGTACCCATTTGTAAATAGTGTATATTATATGTAGGTGAGTAAGTGAATGAATGTTTATTATAAGTAAATGTACTGCAGTAATTATGGACAATTTGATTGTGTTTTTATATAGAATAGTGTTTTTATTTTTTTGTTTTTCCTATATATTGTAATGTAATGTATTATAATGTACTGTAGTGCTGTAGAAAAGCGCAACCAGGGACAGGACTTGAAAATTAGCACTAGCTATAAACTCTAAATGCGTCACATCAGCTGCAAGCCTGTAAATATATTTGACTGCGTTGTCCCTGTCAAATAAATAAATAAATTGTAGTTTCCTAGTACAGGTACAATATGTTAACCCTGTACAATCCAGAGATGCACTAAAATTAAATCCTGTCGAAATGGCATTAAATATACCTTTTTTGATTGATTTGTTGACTTCACACAGTTCAGACTTGATACAGTGACAGGGCTACTTCAGTTTATATATGTTTATTGATGTTTATTGTTTATTGGGGATCACCATTAGCTTCCACCATAAGTGGTTGCTAATCTTCCTGGGGTCTCAGTTAAAAGACACCAAAAATGTATACACATCATTCACAATAAATACAATGATAATGCGGTAACAATAAATAACACGTAACATGAGGCTCATCTGATTATGTGTATTCTGGGAAAAACAGCAACTAAGCTGATAACTGGGTTTCAAATGATTCTGTTTCTAACAAAAGTCCTGTGAATTTTTAATTTATCAAAAGAGAATGGACACAAAGGACAAACGAACGCTGTTCTACTGCCATAACTTTGGACTTTTTGAACTCTTATACCCTGACAACAGATGATTTGTGTTTTCCAGATCTAAAACAAAAATGAAAGGTCATTTGATGTATTTACATGTACTTTCCAAATAAAGATCCAATTTAAAAAGAATATAAAATAACACTCAACATATCTAATAAGTACGACTTTTAGATATGAAACAAAATAGGTTTTAGTGTTGTTTTAAATACATGTAAATTGGGTGAGTCCCTCAGCCTTTTTGGCAAATTGTTTCAGAGTTGCAATGACCTGAATAAAAATAAAATGTTGAATTATAATGCAAGTTAAATGTGCTGATGCTCTGGATGGGTACGCAAGGACATTTTCTCAATCCAAACTTCTTTAAACCATAATTGGACTAAAGGAACATCAATAATCCTCCAGACATGTCTTGACTTTATGAATCGTTTTTTTTAAGTGCTCATGATTTCCATAAAAATGCCCAAACAGTAAAAATATGGAGAATATATTCTTACAGGGGTCAGGGGTGACAAAACGTGTGTGCGGGAAAAAAAAAATCAATTTCATCTTTCTTGCATTTACATCAATAGATAATTTTTCATGCAGAAATCCATGTTATAGTGAAGGAAATTAGTAGCTGGAGTAGAAATATTGTACAAAGTTATGGCTGAAATTAATGTGAAATCACAAATATAACTGTGGAGATTAATCACACACTGAATATTACAAACTGCAGCTGGGTCTGAGTATGAGGGGGGTTGGATTTTCCTGCTAATTTCGCTACTACTTGGTTTCATTTTAATACAACTTGGGACGGCTGACTGGTGTCAGAGCCGCAGATACAGATGGGTTTGTGTAGCTTCCTCGAACCAGTTCATCATACATCTGCAGTCGTGACCTCATTTAATCTCAGACTCGTACGCATCCTATCAAACCGAGCCTGCCTCGTAGCCATCGGGATCAAAGAGAGATCGGTAGTAGTGAGCCAGTCATCCTTTATTGAGCTCTGAAAATATGTGGAGCACAGAGAAAAAAAGAACACACGGGTGGTGGGAGTCTTGCTTATACTCATCTCTCTGCTGTGGTTGCTTTCATAGCTTTCATCTCATACCTCTTTTTACTTCTCTTTTCCCTTCTCCACCTCTTCCTCCTCCATACAGCCCTGGTGGGTTTCAAACCTCGTTCCCATTCCTATTTTATACACTCCCACCTTTTCATTTTGGCTTTCTGGCCTCTTGCCTTCATCGTTTCCCTTTCTCAAATCTAAATCTATTCTCTCTTTCCTTGTTTTTCCTCTTCCTACATAAGGTCTATCTGTCATTTATCTTCAGTTTTTTGCTTAAATCACTGCCTCTCTCTCTCTTTTTGACCGTAAACTGAAGTCAAAACAACTGCTTTGTATATCACTGTTTTGCCTTTTAATCTATCTACATGTACACAAGAATTTTTATATATATCATAAAGATCTCAGGCAGAGAAAGTGTGCATCTATCTTTCCTCCTCTTCCACTTTTCATCAGCAAACTTGCAAAGGTTAGCTGCTCCTGACAGTGTTGTAAGTCTGTAAGTGCTCACAAGAAAAGCGGCTCGGTAACTAAAAGCTCCATCCATCCAAAGATGAAGTAACAGGTTTTGTTTATTTGTCAGCGTCCTACCGTTGCTTAAAGCTTCTGACACAGGTGCTAAAACACAGAACAACAATATTTCAGATTCTGTCAGCTCCGTGATGACATAGTTTCAATCTGTCTTTTTTTTTTGCCCAATAAGGCCAGTGTGATGAATACAACAGGATTTTTTGTGGTGGGTGGGAGTCTGTTCTGGGTTTCACTCGGGTATGATACGGTTCTTCCATCTGTATTAAAATATTTGCAACACCTTCCGCATGACACTCATGGCAAATAAGCTGCAAAAAGAGAAGAATGGGGCACTGTGGAGAGATATATGAAGTGCAGATTTTGGGCCTTTCAGAATTTTTGACACTGAAATCCAATTTCACCAAAGTGAATGACAGTGGAAAAAGGCAAAGAGATGGCATTTGAAATGGAGCAGAAGGATGTAGGATGAAAAATAAATTGAATATGAGTAAAAAAAAAAAAAATCCATAAATGAAATTGAGAGATATGGAAACATGGAGAGAAGGGTGTGCAGTGTATTTTAATACATGTTTTGAATTGGGGTTTTTGTTAGAGTTGAGCCTAGTTGCGTTGGGTTTCTGGATAAGATTAGGGTATTTAATTGAATCTAAGTTAATGAGATGTTGTCTAAAATAATGAAAACAGGTTCATGTGTCCTTGTGGTTAGTTTTGTGGAAACCTTTTACAATATTTATCTTTTCTGTTCAAAAATAAGATCATTATAAGACTTTTGGTGGGTAATAACCTCTGCAGAAACCAAAATCACACAACGCCTGCAATTTTGGAGGCGATTTGAAAATGACCCAGTCACTTATCATCTCAACACGGGCCATGTCAAAGTCACTCAGCTCTTTATAGTTGAACATTTTGCCTCTAATACATTCACACACCTTCAAGAACACAGTGTTCACTTGCTGCCTATTATATTCAACCCACTGACATGTGTCATTGTAACACAAAAATCAGCATTATTATTACTTCACCTGTCAGTGGTCCGAATGTTTTGGCTGACCAGTGTAAAACTGGATGTCACTATGCAAATCATGACCATTTATTGTTAAAACTTGTCTTTTTTAAGGTTAACTGTAGGTGGTCAGTGTAAGGATTAGGTTAAGAAATGTATATATGCTTGGGTTAGGTTTTGTTTGGACATCAGGGGACACATTTTGGGGTATCCAGGGCCTTCCACCAAGACATTTTGAGATATTTAACACTTAATTTCTTGTGATCTGATGAATTTGTATGTATTATGATGTGTCTTTACTGTATCACTTTGGGATGGAAGTGGTTTTATTAATGTAAAGTAAAACATAATATAGTAAAAGATAAAATTACAGCAATAAATGCAACATGAAGTGGCACAACATGTGTATTCCTACTAATAAATAAAAAATATATATACATATTTCATTGTAAAAGCGCATCATATACCCCATTTAAGGCTTCATTAAATGAATTAGGTCAATGTAAAGTCCCTTAAATGCTTGAAAATCTTAAGTGTTGTGTATGTGTGGGCAAACGGCTATTTAGAGAAAAAGCAGCAGGTCTGGTGCGCTCTTAAAATCCTAGATGGAAATAATACACCTGCTGTTACCACACACTGGACATCAGGGGACACATTTTGGGGTATCGGGGGACCTTCCACCAAGACATTTTGAGAATTTAGCACTTAATTTCTTGTGATCTGATGAATTTGTATGTATTATGATGTGTCTTTTCTGTATCACTTTGGATGGAAGTGTTTTTATTAATGTAAAGCAAAACATAATATAGTAAAAGATAAAAATTACAACAAAAAAATCTAACATGATGTGGCACAACATGTGTATTCCTACTAATAAATGTAAAAAAAAAAATGTATTTCATTGTAAAAGTGCATCACATACCCCATTTAAGGCTTCATAAAATGAATATAGGTCAATGTAAAGTCCCTTAAATGCTTAAAAACCTTAAGTGTTGTGTATGTGTGGGTAAACAACTATTTAGAGGATAAAGCAGCAGTTCTGGTGCTCTCTTAAAATCCTAGTTGGAAATAATACACCTGCTGTTACCACACACTGGACATCAGGGGACCCATTTTGGGGTATCAGGGGACCTTCCACCAAGACATTTAGAGAATTTAGCACTTAATTTTCTGCAATCTGATGAATTTGTATGCATTATGATGTGTATTTTCTGTATCACTTTGGGATGGAAGTGTTTTTATTAATGTAAAGCAAAACATAATATAGTAAAAGATAAAAATTACAACAAAAAAATCTAACATGATGTGGCACAACATGTGTATTCCTACTAATAAATGTAAAAAAAAAAATGTATTTCATTGTAAAAGTGCATCACATACCCCATTTAAGGCTTCATAAAATGAATATAGGTCAATGTAAAGTCCCTTAAATGCTTAAAAACCTTAAGTGTTGTGTATGTGTGGGTAAACAACTATTTAGAGGATAAAGCAGCAGTTCTGGTGCTCTCTTAAAATCCTAGTTGGAAATAATACACCTGCTGTTACCACACACTGGACATCAGGGGACCCATTTTGGGGTATCGGGGGACCTTCCACCAAGACATTTAGAGAATTTAGCACTTAATTTTCTGTGATCTGATGAATTTGTATGCATTATGATGTGTATTTTCTGTATCACTTTGGGATGGAAGTGTTTATATTAATGTAAAGCAAAACATAATATAGTAAAAGATAAAAATTACAACAAAAAATCTAACATGAAGTGGCACAACGTGTATTCTTACTAATAAATGTAAAAATATATATATATATCATTGTAAAAGTGCATCACATACCCCATTTAAGGCTTCATAAAATGAATTTAGGTCAATGTAAAGTCCCTTAAATGCTTGAAAACCTTACATGTGTATGTGTGGGCAAACGGCTATTTAGAGGAAAAAGCAGCAGTTCTGGTGCTCTCTTAAAATCCTAGTTGGAAATAATACACCAGCTGCTACCACACACTCACACACAAACAACACACAGACTGCTTTCATTATTGAGTGGATCATCCAAAAAAAAAAAATCAATGCCAATGTCTGAATTAGTCCTTTTTTGAACATATGCTTCCTTTGTAGTGTATCTGGTGGTACACTATAACACACTAACTGGGAGATTTGGCTACAGTGTGTTACACTACTGATATGAATCATTCTATGTAGCATCTTTCATCGTTTTTTGTTGGGGGTTTTTTCAAGGGGGGTACTTCTGCTGCTCCCCTGTGCAAAGAAGAAAGTATGAGATGGTTAGAGCTGAAGAGTGAAAGACAGATTAAAGAGAGAAAGGATGAGCCAGATTCAGGGGGGGTGGGGAGTGTGAAGCAGCAGTATCATGGTGTCTGTGTGTGAGTGAGCATGTTGGCACATTTAACAGGGAAAGTGTGCAGTGTCAAAAGTACACAAAAGCAGGCTGTAGTGCACACATTTAACCCACACACACCTCTGGGAAAGAGCGACTGAGGTGAGAGAGAGCATTGTGTCTGTTCTGACTCAGTTTGTATTAATGTTACTGTTATTTTCTTGTCTTTTCTATCCTTTCCTCTACTGTTTCCCTCATTCTCTTTTTCCTTTTTTATTCTGAATATCTATTTTTTAAAATCTTTCTATACTTATATTCCAAACTCACTTTATTTTACTGCTTTAACACCAATTCCTCTTCCTCATTTTTTTCTGCACCTGCCTCCCGATGACCCCCCTCCCTCCCCTTGTGCCTCCCTCTGCTTCACGGGACCCAGAGAAAGGTAACTCTTTGTAGTGTGTGATTGTACTCCTCCACCGTTTTCAGTGATCATTGTGACCTCCACCTTTTTTATGCAATCTCATCTGTCACTTCAGGCATCAATCAGTTGGTTTTGTTCGCCCAGAGTCACTGTTGCTCTTTACAGTAGCACGGCATCTACTGAAGGTCTGAATCATTGGTGTTAAATCATCAGGCAGACAGACTGGCCACAGGCTGTTTCCTGTTAAGAGTTGCATGCTGTTTTATAGCGTTTTGGTCCTACAGAGAGGCTACAGAAGTCATAAAAGATCCATTTGTAGTATGCCAAGCAAGGCCACTCATGCTGCTTTGGTGACACTCCGCTCAAATGTCCCTGAACAAAGCACACTGGACACGTACACACTCCTACAGTCAAGCATACACATCGCATATACGTCACACACACACACACACACACACAATTTCCCTCCTTGGCCACAGGCAGGGAGCATTATCGACCCAAAGTGTGTGAGCACACAATTAAGCAGAGGAGACAGGCCAGATAATGGACTCATAAACACAAAGAGCACGCTGTGATAAATGAAGGCTGTGTTTGCCATATTTCTGTTTGTGTCCATGGTTATTTGAGTGTGAGTGTGAAACTGTTGAGCTGCATTCAGGGACACTGCCAACCAGTTGGCTTCTCTGCATGCCCCTACGCCTGCTTTCACTTTGCTTTGTCTGTTTACTCAGTCATTTCATTCCTGGCTGAAAACTCCTCCTCCTCCCGCTTGTTCTGCAGCTCATCTCACCTGTTAATGAGGAGGAAATATGTGTAGGTTTCATCTAGTGTACTGTATATGTGTGTAGGGTGTCCCACGTGTAGCGGTGCTTCATCTCCCACCCACTCAAGGCATAAAGTTTTCTCTCTGTGGTGCTTCCTCACTCAGTCTCACCCTCCTCCTCCTCCTCATTTCTTTCTGACTGTGAAGCTCCTGGCACATGGTTTCCTCGGGCACTAGGACACACATCTGCCTCTCTATGTTTGTTTCTTCAGTTGTAACTAAAATTGGCAACCACCAACTCACTATAGTGACAAACTCACCTGTTGTTTATGGAGTAAAACCTTCCAAAAAAAAATAAGAGGAGTGTAAGTAATATATCCATCTTTTTAAATCTTGATTAGTGCACAGGGAATTATAGCACTATCAGCAAAATGTATGTCAGCTTGTAAAAGGCAAAAGTAATGAAGCCACTTTCGCAGCAGATGAATGAGCTAATTAGAGTGGAGCTCCAACGGAAATGTGTGAAGAAAAAGTAAATATATCATGATGTAAAATGGGGTAACAATAACACATCTGTTCCGATTTTTTGTACCCATTCATGAAAGGTATTGCAGCATATTTTGTGGAATTATTCCATTGTTGAATATGAGCAAATGTGACCCAGGTGCAGAGAGGAAGTTTTCTATGTTTAGTATGACATATGAAGAGCATAAAAAAAGATGAAGTCCACAGTTTGACTAAAATGTTTAAGGATAAAAGGAGAGCTGGTGACTATAACCTAAACTCTGGCTTTAACTCAGACTTTAAATGAAAAACAATTAAGATATTTTCAGATGTTACACAAAACAGCAAAACTGAGACAAACAAAAAAAAAGCAGAAAGGAAATAAACAACCCAAATAAGGAATTATATCTATGTACTGGCCCTAAAGCTAAGAGTCTTTTGGGGTGAAATGTTTGAAGCCCTTAAAGAAATGTTTCATCTCACAACTATGTCCAAACGTGGCTCTCCTAGGAGTACAACCAGAGGACCCAGCAAGATGCAGATGATATTTTTTGCTGCACAGGCAGTTAGCAGCAGCTATTCAGAAAATTTCTATTAAGGGGAGAAAATAAAAGTCTCATACATACGAGATACAGGGAAACAAGAAGGTTTATGAGATGTAATACAATTTAGACACAATTCAAATTTACAAATAGATAGATTCAGTAATGGTCTATTATCTGTCTGTGATTTTCTGTGAACCAAAGCACCTTCCTCTGGTATTTCATTTCTTTCTCCTGAGAAATATGATACATTCCATAAGAATGTCCTTCTTAGGGAGAAAATACCTGATTATGTTCTCTTTTTTGCTTATTTGCTTTTGAGAGAAGAGGAGGCCTGACCTAAAAAGACATATAAATCACATTTATATTGTAGCATTTCTACATTAGTGCTCATCATATATATTTTATTTTAAGGGACATGCTTCCATGGCCACTACATTCTCCCACTAGATGACTTGTAATTGACTTTTATGTGGTAGAATTGTCATAATTATAATTGCCAAACTTCAATAAATCAATCAGTCAATTTTTTTTTAATAAAGTGCCAAATCATAACAAACGTTATTTCATGACACTTTACATATAGAACTGGTCCAAACCAGAGTCAAGGCAATTTACAGAAACCCAACAGAATCCTCCAGGAGCAAACACTTAGTGACAGTGTCCAGTAAACACTTCCTTTTAACAGGAAGAAACCTGGAGTAGACCCTGACTCCTGGAGGATGGTCATCTGGCTCGACCAGTTGGGGGTAAAAGAGAGAGGGTAAAGGAAGAGAAAGAGAGAGAGAGAGAGATTGGGTAGAGGAAGAGAAGGGGGGAAGTAGGGGGGAGGCATATGGATGCACTGCAACCTGAACCTGAACCTAAAAAGTAGGTTTAGATTTAGGTTTAGGTTTATTCAGTCATCGTCCACAATACAGAAAATACAATGAGGCTAATTTTAAGTCAACCAACTGGGAATTCTGAAAATTGAATAGACTTAGGCAGAGGTAAATGCCTATATGTGCCTTGCCTACATTCAAATCAAAATTAGTTTTATTCTACCAATCAAAACATCAGAAATCATTCCTGTTTGTATCCCTCAAAAATAATTGAGTTAAAAACCCCTATAACAGAAATGCATTTTCTTTTTATACAATTAATGTTTTTTTTGTACAGTAAATATACAGACCCCTCTGAAATCCTACCTACTTTCCCATATCAAAAAGAACTTTTGAACAGAATCTTGGAGTGAATCTTTGTTTTACTCGGAGCATTATTTACACAGTTTTGTAAGAACAGCTGGTGTTAGTATAATTAGCAATGGCAAGAACAAATTTCCATTAGTCCTAATACTACTACCCCAAGTACAAGGACTAATAGTGTAAAACTTAGCCTGTTATAAACCCAATAACAACAGCATCACAAAGCTTCAGTGTATTAGTACTATTTAGTCTGTGTTTGTGAGTGTGTGTGTGTGTGTGTGTGTGTGTGTGTGTGTGTGTGTGTGTGTGTGTGTGTGTGTGTGTGTGTGTGT
>JAPTGZ010000002.1:25105339-25119653 GCA_029814645.1 Fowleria isostigma
CTCTATGTATGCTTGTGTGTGTGTGTGTGTGTGTGTGTGTGTGTGTGTGTGTGTGTGTGTGTGTGTGTGTGTGTGTGTTATCACTTGATTCAAAGGTAAAAGCTGAAGAAGGAGATTGAAGTTTTAAGAGGCTTTGCTGTGAGGAGTTGAGATAAGATTCCAGTCAGAATCATGCATCTATCAGCGCATGTGTCAGGGAAAACAGGGTTAACCCTCTCAGGGACTAGGGGGTACACATTCTTAAAGATGCACAGCTGCAGCATAAAGCAAAGTCACACAAACACACACTCTTTGTTACACATGCAAACATTTATCCTTTAGCACACAAAAAGAAACCACTCTGTCCTCTGGCCAGCAGTGACCTTGTAAGGGATGACTCTACCTGGAACAATGGATCTTCTCCCTTAGAGGCAAGCTGACCCATTTAGAAAGCAAAGGTTTTTTTTCTTGATAATTTCGTTTTATCTACAACCCCACATTTTAAAGAGGAGTGTGTATCTCCAGACTGTATTGTATGCATGACCATGACTTTTCACAGCACCTATTTTAAACTGGTAGTTTTCTCGTTTACTGCAGCGGAGAAACTTGGTGACCCAAGTCTTGCAGCTGCGCAGCACGCTGAGTGTGTTTCCTTTGTGCGAGTGTGTGTGCATGCGTCGTTTTCACATGTTCCCCTGTGAGTAGAGTTGCAGACTCACCATAGGCTTTGATTAATGACACCTACAATTAATCAAGTATCTGTAGCAGGAAGAGAGTGCAGCGGCTCAGTGCAGGGGCCATGCAGACTATTCAACATTTTTTAAACAGTGAGCGCACACTGCAGCAGAGGAGCAGGAGGGAAGAAAAACACAAAGAACAAAGCAGTCACATTTCAATGAAGGAGTTTTTGATTTTAGCCTTGCCTTGTTTTACATAGCTTTTTCCTTTCTTTCTTGTTGTGTTTTTTCTTCCTCTACCTTTTTTCCATTTCCCCCTGTCTAGATTATGGCTGAAAGGAAAAGTGCCAAGGCTGCAGCTGGCAGCTCCTCCCAGACAGGCTCAGATGTACCCCTACAAGGTACAAATACACGCATACATGCACACACACACGCAAAAACATCCCAGTCTTTTTGTGCCTCAATCTTTTGTACTTCCCTTGTGAGAGAATTGGATTTGTCATCCACGTGCTTTCCCCTACCCTTCTTGACTCACATTACAGAATTTCATCCACATCTAAAAGCATATACACTTATGTTCCTTAAAAAAAATAACCTTATCAACTCAGGAGCAACTGTGAACCACTTATTAATAGAAAAGATAGGAGCGTTTGGTTCAATTACATGTAGACAGTGCTGACTCTAGAGCAGCTTCGTACTCCACAATCACTGAGCTTTATCCTCACAGCACTAATTCTATTCACTATTTCCCATTTCACTAAGTTCTCCTGCTTGTTCTTCTCAGTCCCAAGCAATTATAGGAAGAAAGAGAAACGGCGCAGGCACAATTCCTCCTCTGCTGTAACTTCAGCTTGTGCATGTGTCTGCTAAGCATGGGGGAAAGGCACCCCCGAATATAAAAGAACTATATCGGCTGTTCACTTACAGAGGCAGTCGACCTCATTAAAACCCAATTAGTGTTTCTTTGAGGCGAGGCCTGGTGCTCCAAAGCCCCCATTCCAACCCCAGGATCAAAGAGTTTATTGGTGAAACATGTCTCGCATCTTTTAGAGCTCTAGCTTGTTTGAGTCTTTTAACTTAGAGGCTGCCACTTTCAACCAGCCTGCAGTGGATAAAACCAGTCTGTTTGCTCCAGAGGTTTTCCATTTGCATTATTTTCATTGTGACTCTTTTTGTTCCTGCTTGGTTTAGTGTGTACTTCCTCTGAGTAGCTGGATGTGTGTGCAATCCCATGCTGGGACACATTTCAGCAGATTATCACTGAATACATTTTGGATTTGGGCAGTAATTGCTCTGCTGTATCCTTAGAATTTGTCCCTCTCAGTTGGCTCTGACTGAGCTCTAAATTACAGTCCATGTTAGCCATTGTTTACAGGAGCTAAAGCAGCATATACCAGCTGTGACAGGAACCAGGATCGCAGACTTTTTTCATAAATGAAGTGAATCAAGAAAAAAAACCATTACCCTAAATTGATATCCTGCTCAGTCTATATTGATCACATTGGGGGTGACTCATCAATCTCTGAAATCCTGTGATTAAAATGTGGATTGCACAAAATAAGATCCAACTCAATTTGAGTTAGTTGTCATATGCGGGCTGATTTATGTGTATTTCTAAAGCTATTAGGTGTAGTATGTGACTTCTGCACTTCAATTTATTTACATGGCATTCGATAAAATTAAAAGCTGTTTGTATTTGTATTTGAAATTCTCAATCTAATACTGATGATTTGGTGTCAAGACTTTCTTAATCCTATTTAGAAAAATTTCACATTAAGCATGTTGTTAGGATCATATGCAAACTCTTCAGACGCCCACCAATATGGATGTGTCATTAAATAATAAGTCACCTTATTTTAACACTCTAATTTTAAAACATCTTTTTTTGATCGCTAATTCTTCATGACACATTTTGGGAAGAGGTATTTACTAAGAGTTTTTTTTAAGTAGATTTATGGCTCAGCAAACTTAAAACTGCATACTGTAACAGTTAATAACTTTTAATGAATGCATACAATTTTATTTTACTACTCATCTCATACTTGTGAAGCTAATTGCATGTTGTCTTAATAATGAAAGCCTGAGGGTAAAATATGTTATCTTCTGAGGTGATTGAGATGCAGGTGATACAACAACATCTTTGATCATCCCATTCACTCTGTGGGACAATCTTTTATGCCTAAAGGCCATTATGTAAACAAGCACAGCTGGGGTTTCATGCAGGAAACATCCACTACGCTTAAAACCTTGCATGGTTGTGTGCGATTTATTTTTCACACTCTAATCATATCAGCAGCTCTCTAAATATTATAAAATATTCACAAGTGTTTGTATATTTATCTAGTTAAGCCAATTATCATGTGTGGACTTCTCTTTTCAAACTTTTATTTAGATGTTGTCATGGAATAAAATCCCCATGGGCAATATGTGTGTGTTTGTGTATCCTCTGCAGAGTTTCCCATGCCAAAGACTGAGCTGGTGCAGAAGTTTCATGTGTTCTATCTGGGTATGACGTCTGTGTCTCGTCCTATAGGTAAACTTGAACTTGTAAAAACTAACTTGACACATACAAGTCACTTTTCACTCCGTATCTTATACTGTGTTGTGTTTTGTCCTGAGGTATGGACATCATTAACGGGGCCATAGAAAGCCTCACCTCCTCCACTGGAAAAGAAGACTGGACGCCTGTCATACTGAGTATTGCTGACACCACAGTGGCTGTCATTAAAGAAAAGGCAAGTGGTAGTTCTCATCTCCAACAGTGACAAATAAATAAATAAAAGATTGTGAGTTAAAGGCTTTACAGTAAGTGCCGATGCTCTTCTTGGCTGTCCATGCAGGAAGAAGAGGAGGAGGTGTTAGTGGAGTGTCGTGTCCGTTTCCTGTCCTTTATGGGTGTAGGACGGGATGTGCACACATTTGCCTTCATCATGGATACTGGAAACCAGCACTTCCAGTGCCATGTGTTTTGGTGTGATCCCAATGCAGGCAGTGTATCGGAGGCTGTGCAGGCAGCATGTGTGGTAAGCTGATATTTACTTGTGTTTGTGTTACTGTGTATAAACCTAAGACTGGGTATGGAAATTCAACACTTTTATGGCACCGACTGAATTGAACAGACACTGAATATGGAAAGATGTCTTGTTATTTTGATAATAAGGGTAAAACCCATCAGTATCAGTGCTTGCATGTTTCATATTTTGATTTACAGATAAGTTCAAGTTGTGGTGAATTGTTTTATTTTTGTTATTAAACTGTTTTGAGTGGAAATATGCCAGTGTACTGATACATATAATGAAACTTCTAAATGTATAAGAATTGAGAAAACATGAAAAATAAGACTATAAAGATTTGTAGAATAATGTGTCATTGCTTTGCTGTTTTATTAGAAAATGTGTATCAGAAAAAGTAGCGTTTAGGAACTAAATACTCAAACCTGCCTATTGTTTTACTTCTGTCTTCCTCTGTTTTCAAATCCCAAACTATATTGACCCATCTCCTCTCCCTCCTCAGCTTCGGTATCAGAAGTGTCTGGTGGCCCGGCCCCCCTCCCAACGCGCAGGCTCCTCCTCATCACCCTCTCCAGACTCTGTGACCCGTCGGGTGACCACCAGTGTGAAACGTGGTGTCCAGTCTCTCATAGATACTCTGAAACCCAAGAAACAGCCGTCTGAACTCCCCCAGCAATGACCCATCACCAGTGACCACCAACACTCCCAGCTGATGCCACTCACACTATCGCCACGACAACACCTAATCAGTACCAGCCATGGTAACCATGACGATGATGATGAACACTGATGTACATATATGTTAACAAACACCACCGCAGAGAAGGAAAGAAGAGAAATCTGGAAATTATGCCTGATGATGATGACAAAAAAGAAAAAGCAAACTTAAAAGTACAAGTACGAAAAAAAGGCGCAGCATTTGCTGCAGGTTGAACTTCAACCTATAATCTCTGCTGTGTCTCAGTATATCCCGCTAGCCCTGTATGGATTCCTGGGCTATATGGAATACTTGATCAAGCACTCTTTACAGACAGGATGAAGGATAATCCAGAGGAAAATTATTTAATTTCTCTACAGACTGGTTTATGGATCCTCTTTGGTTTAGTCTGTTTTTGTTCATGCTCTGTATCCCTCTGTACAAACACTAAAAGCTCCAGGACTGGACGACAGAGAGAACACACCAAACTACAGTAGCCCGTCAGGACACGAGTGGTGTCATCTTGCCATCGCTGAAATTTGACAGGTGAATGGAACAGCAACGACAAGGTTACAGATGACTCAGCGCCATCCAGCTGCCCACCAAACAGCATAAAATGTTTAGATCCTTTCAATGTGTCAAAATCCTGAGGATAAATGAGGTTACTGAAATAATGAAGAGTATGTAAATGATTGTATGTAGGAAGAGAGTATTTAGGGAACAAAATCTGTATATTTGAGGGAGACGAGCTGTTTGTGACAGTAAAAGAAGTGGGCTTTGATTTTGCATGTTATCTTGAAGAGATGCTGTATGTTTTATATTGATGACTAAATGGGGGTCTTAAGAGTAATACATGTGCGCGGCACAAGACGTTTCCACTTGGCTGACTGGATTTACACTGGCACAAAAAATATGCCTTCACAGGCGTAATGTTAATTCATACCTAGGTAAACTAAAAGTTCTGTCCCACCCACAAATCTACGATTTCAGAGTAAACCTTTTGTCTTGTTTTTATTCCTTGATGAATGGGTAGATCAGAAAAGGACAGTTTTTAATGTATTTTTCATCTTTGAATTAGTTAATATTGTAATTTTGCATATGTGAAAGAAAAAATGAGTTTTAAAACTCAAGAATGTTACATTTATTATTTTGAAATTTTAAAATTCCTCAGGAATCTTTATGCACACACCTAAGATTTATGGTAGCAAGAAATTCCAGGCTTTGACTTTGGCAGAGGTGATGTGCTCTTGGCTATATGAACAGTGATGTGCCCAACACTGAAAGATTCTGTGAACTATATTTCCTCCTCTTCAGTAAAAATCCAGCCTGTCAACTCCCACTCACAAAAACACACACAAATATGTGCACATAGCAGTAAAAAGGCTGCTGTCACTGCTGTCAAAACCTTCACACTGCTCCTATGGCTCAGGGCCATCACCTGCACTCGACATGAACTCTGTGAATGCAGTCCAATCGACATGAAACACACACAAAACAAGTAAAAGAGATGCTGTAAATCATTTCAGTTCTGTTCTCCACTCATCTCTACACCATGTAAATGTAATCTGTTGTGACAATAAATGCATTACCAAAAGAAAAGGAAGCAGGCTCTTGAATATGTCCTTTGATTTTTCAGGTCATCGAAAATCTTTATATAAGAGCTATTCATCATGAAGTCACATTGAAATGACATTGGTGCAGCCCTATAAATATATGCAGTCTGATTAGATTCTGATGTTGCAAGGTTATTCTTTATGGCACACACAGACACTGTAATGACAAGTAATAATGGCTCTATTTTCATGCTCAATGTAATTTGTCAGTTCAATAACATGGTGTATATCTTATGTCAGTGATACAAACAAATTAATGTGTCTATGGTCGATATACTGTATACTGTATGTGTTAGAGGCCCTGCCACACAAAACTGTTTTTACTTGTATTTTTGACACATGTTAGGTTCATAGGTGTTTGTGTTATGCAGTGATGAACCACTATCTCTTCTGTCCGCTATTGCTACTGAAAAGAAATAAGCAAAAAATCAGGTCAATTAGAAAAGCTGCTCAGTGTGACGTGTTACCAGTTGAGCTCATTACTATTCACAAACTCGCTCAGGTGAGACCGCGCCCCCAGAGTTCATCTAGCTCAGTGAGTTTTCATATACAGAAAGGATAGCTGAAGACCAACATTCTTGTGCACTATGCTCCAACAGAACCTCCTACGATGCAGAGGCCTCACAGTATGGTTACTGTTTGTTATGAGATGTGTGTGTATGTGCAGAGATAGTTCAGTGCTTGCATGCGTGTGTGTGTGTGTGTGTGTGTGTGTGTGTGTGTGTGTGTGTGTGCGTTGGTGGACATATGAACATGTACACAGCTGATGCATGTGTGGCTGTGAATATCAGCGGTGCATGCGTGTGTATGTGCAGAAATCGTTCAGTGTGTATGTGCAGTGATGGATGTGAGAATGTGTGCACAAGGCCGATGCATGTGTGGTTGTCAGTGCTGACGGTGCGTGCATATGTGCATATGTGCTGAGGGACGCAGACAGCAACTGGGGCAAATAGTTTATTGGCTGAAATAAGTCCAGTTAACTGGGGTCAAAGTCCCTCTTCAATTAAAACCCAGTACTTGTGTCCCTATTCTTTGACCAACATGGAGTTTTTGGGAGTTAACCCCAGAGCATAAGCAGCTTTGGCTCTGGAGCAAAACTACTTTCTCTCCTGTGTCCCCAACCAGTTAGGAAACCAAAGCAGGAATGGTTAACATCTTGAAGCCTGGAGCAGAACCATTAAGGCAGTCTGCAACCAGTGCTCAGACCATAAGTAAAACAAGGAAGTCAACAGGAAGTGCTATGTATATTGAGTAGCTGTTAGCAAATCGGAGTCAAGCAGATTAGCATATCTGGAATATTCATTAGAACTGGTAGGACTTCAGATATTAGCAAAAGTAATGAAATACATGTGACAGGGGACCTTTAAAGATCAGACTGGTCAGAACTGGTTGCGCTTTTCCACACATTCATGGTGCCCAAAGCACCTTGCAAAGCCTCATATTCACCCATTCATGCACACAATCATACAACAGTGGGCAGCTGCCGCCATGCAGGGCACTGCCAGGCCCTATTGGGATCAATTTTAGGGTGTTTTGACACAGCATACTCGGATCCGTACTGTACTCAGGTACGCTTCACACCTCTCCAGCTGTGTGCATTCACATGTGCATACTCTGGCCTGGATTTGAGTACGAATGGGTGTTACGGGGTCGAAACAGCAGGTGGCGATGTGGAGGGAATTCTGTCGCAGTTCAACAAATGCAAAAGTCAGAAGTCAAACCCTTACATCATCAACCAAGCGACTGCTCTATTCATTTGTCTACAATGGTGACAAAACAAACAATACTGTTCTATCTGTTATCCTGTTTAAGGTAACGTGAACGTTCATCATTGTCTCCGATATATTTACCTTCAACAATAGTGTTGTCCTTTTGTTGTATGGCTGATTCAAACAATGAATGTTTTGGCGCTGTCTATGGTCTGATATTGATTAGGTCACTTCCGTAATCGGAGTCATAAACAGACCTTGGATCCGGTCTAGCGTCTGGGATCCAGGCCCCGGTACAGTTGCATTCACATGCACCCACACTGTACTGGAGTACGGGCGGTCCGTATCCAATCCACCCTTCTCATCTGTACTCCAGTACGGTATGCTAGTACGGTACGTTTGCATTCACATGGACAAAATGAAGCAGACCCGAGTATGTAGCATACTTGGATACGAACTTGAGTACGTTGTGTGAAAAGACTCTTAGAGTTCAGTGTCTTCCCCAAGGACAATTCAACATGTGGACAGTTGGAGGCAGGATTCGGATCGCCAATCCTTCAGTCACTGGATGACCCACTCTACCAACTGAGCCATATGAGAAGAATTAAAAGAGCAGCCAGGATCTAATCATAGTGTCCTTGGAGAGACTGGTACTGTAGCGGGAGAAGGGAACAGTTGGAGCTGGGGAAACAGCTGGAGCTCGGGTCCTCCTGCTGAGGTGGAACTTGGGGCTGAATCTTATTCGAGGCTGCTGGAATGGGAACAAACAGGGGAAGTGGGTAGAAGGCAGACTGAGAGCCACAGGCTTCCGCACCTCTTTTGGAGCCCTACGAGAACAACTAACTGGGACCAGTGAGATAGGCGGAGGAGGAGGAGTAGGACGCAGAACAGTCATGATGTTTGTAGTGGATTTGTTGTTTTCTGATTTGGAGAAGAGTGAGGAGATCCTGGTGCTTTTTTGTTTCGAGTGACAGAAAGAACTCTTTACAGAGTTTGTTGAGGGCTGAACATGCAGTACTGGGGCTTTTTCTAAAAGGCAAAAACAGTAAGATACAGGATTAAAGAAGATCAACCACTGAGAAGGGGAGGTGAAGAATACTGTACTGGACATTACTTCTGTGCAAATCAAATACTGTTAGCTACTTCTCTTAGCCAAAGCCTGAGCCTGTCAGTTGATCTTGTCACATAAATATTTCAGAATCAAAGAAGTTGAACTCGTATACCCACCTTGTGGTGCCAGTCGTAACGCCGGTTGTGGTGCTGGTTGTGGTGCCGGTTGTGGTGACAGTCGTTTGACAAATGTTTGACTGTCATAAAAATCATCAATGTCCTTGTTTGTTCGGGTGATGGACTTGGAGGGGTGAGCTTCGGGGATTTTTTTCAACCTGTTGGTTTTTCCAAGCTCTTTTTTAGGTGTCATGTTAGATCCGATTTTGTCAAGTATGCCTTTGGAAATTGCCCTGGACAAAATGTCCTGTGGTATCTCTGGTTCGAGCTGGCAAGAATATGAAAAAAAGCAAATAGTAACATTTAGGTGGTTTTATGAGAGAATACTTGCATAAGGAAAATAAATCTGAGTAAAAGAAGTCACAGTGTGTATAAGCACAAACCCAAATCACATACAATGATCAATAATATACACCATAATTTTTGATATAAAAAGAAAAGAGAGGAGAGCCACCATGTCCTTGCTCCTGTCTGCAGGGTCACCTGCTGTCTCAGCACCTACCCACAGCAGCCTGCTGCTCTCCTCAACGCCTGAATTATTCACAAGCACAGCGTACACTACTGGGACGTGCAGTCGGTGTGGGGTTATGTTTGTATTTTGTTTTTAAGTGCTTGGCTGTACTTTAAAGTCTGTGTGTGTGTATATGTTTGTGTGAATACTTTGTAATTCCGTCAATGTGTGTATGTGCAGTAAAATGTCTTCTTTGACAAATGTAAACACACTTGTATATGTTAAAGGCAGGTAAACATGCTTCAGAAGCACTGCTGTAATGCAATCTTTGGTGGACGCCCTTAACTCCATTGATGTTAACTCATACAGACAGGGGGCGCTGAATTATTCAAGAGACACTCTCCCTTGCCTCTCTTTCTTCCCCCCTCACCCCTGTAAATCTCACTTCCTCTCCATCTCATCTAACCAACTATGCTATACTCTCTAAATCTTCTGTTTCCTTCTACACTCTGCCAAACTTAGCTGCCACTGCATACTCTAGAGGAGAATCTAGTCTTTCCATGTGTCCAAACTTATTATGTCCAATATATCTTGGTAAATACAACCAAATTTATTTAACTCTCACTAAACAATGACACACAAAGTCACACTGAAAAATAAAGTGTTAATATAATCCCCTATTTATAGCATCCACATTTGTCCTTCAGCATTTGAGGTCTTTTAGGAGTAAGGTCCACTGCCGCTTTGCTCTGCTACCCCTGGAAATTAGGCCAGAAACACATCTGTTAACTGTCTTTATTGTCCCCAGCTGTTCCTGTATGGAGGGCTCATAAAACAATTTACTGGGTGCCACTGTGACAGTCAATGTAGGCCAGACAGCATTCAAACACTTATATAATTGCTATTTTTATAGCACTTTTCAGAGTGCCACAATAACTTTTGATTAGACGAGTTTATTGGAGGTGGGAAGAAAAAACCCTGTTTGAAGCACCATTACAGCAGTTTGATTATCTTTTCATTCCTATCTGTGGAGGTATAAAATATGATGGATGATTTGAGAGGAGCAGACACTACAGTACGAGAGCGCTCTGTCACACCCGGTGGGGGGAAAATGGCTTAATAACCCTGCACCGGCATCATAAGCGTAAGAGCATACTTCATAATGTGAATGAGTGTGTCGTAAATGTGGCTATGCTGTGGATTATGAGGAGATGGGGAAGCCTGATCAGACAGACCTGATGAAAGTTGCTGATGCAACTTTATCAACTCTGTAGTTTGATTGCACAGGGGAGTTGGACGTTTAAGCTCATTTAAGACTGTATTCTCATTTAACAATGTTAAACAAAATTTATTAGTAGGCAGAAGAGGATGGACAGTGAGGAGTAAATGATGCTGTTTGTACAGTGGAAACCTGTGGCTGAAATAGGACTAAGAGAAAAAGGTTATGAGCCAGTGGCAGTGTTTGACTTCACAACAATCACATAATGGTCAGTGCATCCCAATTACCACTGACAATAAAACTGTTAGCTTATCAGAAACTACCTTTAACACAGTTTTGTTGCTTAATGAGCCCATAATTCCCACTATCTAACATTTCCTAATGAAATATCTAACTACTTCCATTGACATTAGAGGAATAGTGACAAAAATTATCCTTCAATATTTTAGTTATGGTAATAATAATGATGTAGTATGAACAATAAGCATGTTTTCCACCCATTAAAATGAAAGAAACGAGAAAACAAAACAAAAACACTGAAATCCTCACTGCAAATATTACTAATATAAAATAGCGAAAATATGAGTACACGTGGCTAACACTAAAAGGGGAATTGATTTAATTTCTACAAACAGTTTCTAACCTACAACCCAAAACAGAGGTTGTAGCTATAGATGTAGATTTTCTGAACAAATATATGGAAATCTATTTCGACTAGGTACTAGGACGGTGATTCTCAACTCAAATGGTCTTATCCACGTTTTCCATGATTAAGTTGCGAGCCCCTTTATTTATAATTCAAACAAAGCAAATATACTTTTCCAAATTAGCCCTATATAATAAAAGGTAATAAAGGTATATATAATGCACCTGAATTTCCAAAAACAAAATAAGTATAATATCACCTCTGCATTCAAAGCACATTCACAGCACTTTATACATTAATGTTACAGTTTTTGTACACAAAAAGGCTACAAAACCGGTTTCTTCACTTAACAGACATTTTAGCTTCAGATGTTTGACAGATGAACCTTAACATATGAGATTAAAAAAAATATATCTGACATCAGAGAGCTAAGCATTCAAATCTTTTTTCCTTTTACAACACACATTTGTGTCACAACACACTAGGTGAGAAAACAGGTAGTAGATGCATATAGTTATCACCCATGTCCCAAAATAAAATCTGTTCTTTGTTTTATCTTCAGTCATGTGTTTTTGGGCTGCTACACTCACTTAACTTGCGGTGCAGTAACACTTCAATTTATACACGACATACTCTAATAGGCTTGTGAGGGTGTGACTCTCATCTTACTGCTCTAGCCATAATCTGAGCCTGACTTTATCCTTTCTGTATGTTACTCTCATCTTCATACTGACTTATGTAACATGCATATATTACACACATATATTTCTAAAGCTTAGGCAAGCAGCATTCTCTTCAATTCTCAGATTTTTTTCCCCCCTGTTTGAGTATTCATTCCCACTTATCCCACCACCTTATCCCCCTACATTTCACTCTCTTTCCTGGTTGCTGATTAGAGACAGACAGGATACATTCATTTGTGACTCAACATTCTCATTCCTTTTTGCAGTCTGACATCTTTTCTCATTTTACTTTGTCTAGCGCTTACCCAAGTGCTTTTCACAGGCTGTGATGCTCATTTTCACCTGATCTCAATTTCAATAACTTGAGGACCTACTTTCTTTTTCCTCTTTGACCAAACACCTTTAGACCATTAACAAGTCATGGGTTATACTGTACCTTATATTCATAGTTCAGAACACTTGTCACCAGGCTTAGTAGACAATTTTTTATTCACATTTTCTGTGTTGTGTCTGCATGTTAACACCCACTAAAAGAGCTAGTTGACTTAGCTCTTTTTCTAGCAGACAAATCTAAGGGACTACTTTCCTGTATTTAGTACATCTCTTTATTTCCCTTTTCACTATTACTATAAATCAAGTGTCCAGAAACTATATCCCAACAGTCTAACTATGGTGAGGGATATAGTTTCTGAACACTTGATTTATAGAAACTATATCCCAACTATCTAACTATAGTGAGGGGTCAGGTATTTCCTTTGCTAAGTCCCACCCCCCATGGTTACAGTTACTAAGTTTGGCAAACTTTCTCTTGGCATTCCTGCTGGCATGTAAACATGGATTTCTCAGTGTCTTGACAGAAGACATACAAAGGAACAACAGTGTTCTTGCATCGCAGGGTAAGTCAATTTATTGTTTTATTTTTACTTTTAGTTATGGCTCCCTATATTTTTTGGTATTTGATGTTTTAGCTCGTTGCTAAATGCTATGTTTTCCATCTGTTTATAGTGCACCAGGGTGTTGTTTCCACATCGTGAATTTAGCCTCAAGCGGTACACAACTATCTAACTTGATGTTGAAACATTAGTAGCGTTTGATCAATATTCTACTACGGCAAGGATGACCAACCCTGGTCCTGGAGATCTTCTATCCTGAATCAAATGTATCCCTCTTCCAACATACCTGATTCAAATTATCAGCCTATCATCAAGCTCTGCAGAAGCCTGATAACGACCATCAGGTGTGTGAAAGAAGGAAACATTTAAAACATACAGGACAGTAGCTCTGAAGGACCAGAGTTGGTGACCCCTGTACTGTGGTCTTGTAACAATCAACTGTGTACTAGTTAGCATTAGCATCTTACCTTACTCATAGTAGTTGCACAGTTGCTGCAAGGGAGGTCATCCACACTGTTTAATCCATAGGCAATGGCTACTACCACAGTACTGTGGCACAAAATATCAGTCTGTCTATTGCTACAGACCAATCAAATGTTAGCATTTGTATTAGAGCCAATCATGCACACTGTTGCATGGACTCATTAGTTTGAAAATCTGCAGGAAAAAAAAAAAAAAGCTACTCTGATCTACTCCGAGTCAAACCCAAGTGTTTCCCAATGCAAACCAAATTATTGCCTGCTGAGCTAAACCTCCAATATATATTTTTTATGTGACCTATTTACTATCTGATTGCCTTGGTACTTTTTGGGATGTGATGTTTCAGGATGTGACAAGTTACCAGTCTACAACTGATAAAACAAGGTCACCAATTGGCTCTGTGGTAATAGACAAACCAACATTTCGTGCCACAGTATTGTGTCAATAGTCACTTCATAATCCATATTCAACATCTCTCCACTTTTTTGGTTTTGGGAAGGTGAAAAATACAATATCACTCAAATGCTCTGGATATTTTTCATTGGACTTGCAAGTCCGGTACGTGCACCGCTTAGGCATTTTGCTCCGGAGGTGAATACTTGCCAGGCACTCCTCTTTTAGTTACTAACATATGATTGATCAGTGGGGGTTCTAGGGTGGTACTTAGCGAAAGGTCCATTACCAGGTATTAACCACTGCTTTGGTATCATGGCAGTTATTTATATTTTACTGATCCTTACCTTTCTGGTGAGAACAGCCAGGAAGCAGCCATTGCTCTGATCTGTGGGCTGCATTGTGAAGAAATTGTTCCCATGAGAGCTGAATGGAGATGGGCTTGGGCTGAAAGCACACAAACACACAAATATATATATGTATTGTACTGAAGAATGAAAACAGAGCACAAAGACAAAGGATTTAAAGTGACACCTGTATCTAAGTATGTTAAAGCGTAATACTACTTCTGGCCAGTAGAGGCCTGGTTCCCTTAGTGCACAGGTGTCGAGCTCCAGTCCTCGAGGGCCGGTGTCC
>JAPTGZ010000002.1:25119753-25141535 GCA_029814645.1 Fowleria isostigma
TTTCCCTCTTCCAGCACACCTGACAGTTGTTATCAGTCTGCTGCAGAGCTAGATGATGAGCTGATCATTAATTAAATTAGGTGTGGTGGAAGAGGGAAATATCTAAAACATGCAGGGCATCGGCCCTCGAGGACCTGAGTTTGACACCCCTGCGCTTAGTGTTACATTAAAGATAAGATATTCCTTTATTAGTCCCACAAGGGAAATTCCAGATTAACAGCAGCAAAGCACACACGGACAAAAAAAAAGAGCAAAATCAAAAATAAAGACAAAACCAAAAAAGCTATAAATGCAATTACTATACCATACTATACTATATACATCTGTGCAAATGCTGAACATGCCACAGGCTGAAAGTAGTAAGAGCTTAATACTAAGCACTTTAAAAAAAAAAAATACTAGGTTAAAATAAAGGCATTAATTTTACTCTTTTGGTTTCCTTCATTGTATTTGGATCCTGTAATACTTGGTGTACTGGTGACCCTTCTTCTAATTAATATTTTAGAGGAAATAAATTGTCTTGATGTCCACTGTTTGAGCTGGATTCCTACAGGTTTCTACAAGTAAAATTTAAGACTTTATAAGACTACTTAGAACAGAATTTAATGCCCATTTCATGACCATACACGCTCCTAGACTCCACGAATTTAGGAAAATATATTTATTTACTCTACCACATTGATTCCCAGCATTCCCAGTAATTTCTCACTGGACACTGCCAAGTTAGCAATAATTGGTTCCTAATTTTCATATAAATTGTCAGGTTGGAACGGGTGGAACCAAGTGGACTAATGTTACTTTCTTTGCACCTTGGACATTTAACAGATGCATTTTAACTCAGTGAACAGGTTTATGTCAACATAACCTAAGACCTACTATATCAAATTTAATACCTTTTAAATACTTTTTTAAGGTATTAAATACAGATTTGTATATTCAAAACTCTTAAGACTTTTTAAGACCCCATGGAAACCCTATTCAGGCTATTATTGACACTGTGATTGACAGCTTGCACACTAGCCGAGCCAAATTTTCCTAGAGTTTAGCATTACCTCACAAATCTCCTCCTCCGTTACTGCCCTTTTGCAAACCTCTGGCTCTAAAAAGCCAAGATGACTGCAGTAAAAAAGCTGTCTGCTGACTTCAAAATGGCATGTCATCTACTTCTTTTATAAAATATATAAACAACACATGATTCACTAACTCCGTAACTAAATGCACAGCAGTACAGCAGTTACCAAGGTGATACCATTGCGGTTCATCACGTGAGTTTTATTTATACTAGCCTAAGGCAAAGCCAGTACACCGAACCATCTTTTAGCTGAGAGGAGTTTTTTGTAGATTGAAGGCCATGGGAATTGTAAAGTTTTACAAATCTGATTCTTTCAGTACTCACCCACATACACTCATACATAAAAAAACATCTGTGGAATGTCAAGCTACTTATATTTTTTCTGCCCTTTCCACAGTGTTTATAAACATAAAATGGCACCTTTATTTATATTTTCACTGAATTTCCTTGAGTTGCAGCCTGAGGAGTGCTGAGACTTTGACATAACTTGTCTGAAGAGACAAACAGACAAACAACTCGACAGGCTGACAGACAGCAAGGCAAACCGAAAAATAACAACAGCAGCAGAAACAGATGAACAGTCAGTCAGTCCACCAATACTATGGCACAGGGAACAAGACTGACCTGAAGTCTTCCTGTTGTGGTTCTCCCCCCTGCTCAGCGCGGGCTTTAGCTTGTGTCAGGGCTGTGCTCACCACCACCTCATTTTCTTCTGGGTATGTTGAACAGGTAGCGTATACCACTGATGTAATCATGGGGACTGTACACAAATAACATGGCATCTGTTCATATTTTATTCATATTCTGTAAACATTTTTTGTTACATGCTTTTAAACGTGTGCCCAACTGTGCCCTTTCTGACAAAATTTGCGACATTGAGACATTGCCCTGCTGTACAATTAAAGCACATAAGCACACACATTCAGCTGAAAAGCAATTCTTCCTCTAACTTTATAACAATTAAATTTGATTATTGAAACTGAGCTATCCTCCTGATCACATGGTCCCTTTGAAGAAATGGGTGCTTGAATATTAATTTCTTCCTAAGGTTCATTTATGTATACATGATTAATTTTATTCAGCTGCTGCTGGCTTGTATATTTGTGTGGCTGTCTGTGATTTGATTTCCTTCATTTGAGCTTTGATTTCTTTCTTGCTCAGTAATTATAGCCAGACAGAAACAATTAACACTGAGCTGATAATGAATAAAAGTTGCTCAGATGTACCAAATCTGCCGTAAACGAATGTGAAATATCATTTTGGAAAAATGGAAATGAGTCTAGAAAACGTTAAGGGCAGAGGCCCTTACGCATGTATATCTGTGAGAGTATCTGCCTGGCTGTGTGCCACGTGCACAGACAGTCAAATGAAACCATCGACTCAACCAACCGTAGGCATTCAATAAACACCCACCAATAATTAACAGTCCCATTAGAAAGTATCTACACTGGCAGAAACACTGAGGCGGACCAATCAATGGCAGTGTGATTCGAGGAGCTGGTTTTTATTGCTTCTAAAACGAAGACTCCACTCACTTGATGAACATGACCCAGTCTAAACACACCCAGAAAAGCAGTGAACAATAGGATGGACTGAGACTAATGACTGTAGCTCATAGACACCTACTACTACTAAGTAGAGCAAAATGCAATAACACTGATTAGAGAGCAGCATGTGTGTAAAATACTGCAGACTGTGGAGTTTCTCATTATATAGCTTAAATATGATCTGAGTACCATGTTCACAGTGTATGTATCCATTATAATAAAGGATTTGTATTCTGTTGCCTAAACCAGGTAAGGATGGTTGCAACATACTGGCTGACCATCACAGATTAACATTAGCATTCCTAATTAAAGGTCAGACCATCTCAGTGGGCTTCAATGTAATGGCATATGAGATTAGATAATTAGGAAGTATGAGCTTCTTTGTGTCAAAGAGGTGAGAGAGGTTATACACTAGGGACTAATCTCATATGGGGTTTGTGTGAGTGTGTGTGCATATCAACATAAGAGCAGGTGGTTCCACACTCACACATCAAGGCGTGATCAATATCCTCCTTTTGCTGCACCACCAGAGCTTTCAGTTTGCTCTCGGCTATGGAACCTTGGGACAGGTCCTGCAGCAGGTCTGTGCCTGTGAAAACAAAGAGGCATTTCAGTCAAGCAGAATCTCAATTTCATTGGAAGGACAGGTTCACAAATTTATAACGCTGTCAGAGTCCAGTAGTCGCTCATAAGAACACTGTTTTGGCTCAACTGCCTCTACCACCCTGCAAATTCAACAAATGGCCCAATAATGACAATCTATTCACACACATGTATGATAAGCACATACCAGTTTAATGTTAGAATGGATCAGCCAGAGGGACACACTATTTCACTGTACTGGATTTTTTTTTCCCTTTTACATATCAAAAACTAGCCTTCAGACCTGCCAGGTAAACACCAAAGTGAAGTAAAAAATTGATTTTGCTTTGAAATGTAGAGGGGTGGATTTAATTTATTTATTTTTTACATTTAACAGCTGTGGCTGATTCTTTCTAGCACCAACCATTAGCTTGGTTACCTAGGCTAACAGCTAACTATAAATTTGCATTAAAATTGTCTCTATTAACAGGACATTTGTTCAATTTACTTCTTAGTATTAAGCACTCTCCTCCAAACAGAAATAAAACAGATATAAACTAGAACTGCAAGCACTTATGAATGGGGGCCAAGCTTTCCTGTGTCACTCCGCCCCCAGGCCCAATGGAGCCCACTATAGTCGGCGGAAGTACGTTGGGGTCTCTGTGCTGTATGTGTGTGTCTATGTTGAATGTTAATCGCCAGTATCCCATAACAAGTTTCCCTTATTTAATGAAAAATAGTAAGGCAGAAATGGGTGAGGCCTATCCCAGGGAATTCAGCACTACACAGCAAATTGGAGGATATGTGATTTTTGAAGGTGTGACATACAGTATGAGAGTTAAAATCAAAACCCAGCATAAAGACATCTATCTACCCATTTAAGCCATACAATTTAAGAGCTAACTGGATAACAAACATCACCTGCCACCAGTCAACTCCAGCACCAATTAACATTAGCATGCTATCATTCCAGGGCTAACGTTTGCTGTACAAGAATCACACGTCTCATCAACACCAAATCCAACTAGATTCAACTGACGAAATTCTGTGTCTATAATATAAATGCAGTCCTGAGGCAGACAAAGGATCTCATAAACTGAACAAACATACACCTACAGGTGCAACTTATACTCCGGTGTGACTTAAATATGTTTTTTCTTCTTCACGATTCATTTTTTGACTGGTGCGACTTATACCCTGGTATGACTTATAGTCCAAAAATTACAGTATATCAAATGTACTATGGGGATTTGGTTACTCTGTTTTCTTAGATTACTTTCAACATGCAAGATTGAGAATACCTGATAGATTTCAAAGTTAATCATACATGTCATTTGAAACTTCAGCCATTCGAAGCAGACAAATAAGAATGAAGAATTAAGAATCTTTATTTGTCAGCAGGGTTCACACATGTAGACATGCACATGCACCACTCACAGAAATTGTCCCTCTGCATCTAAGCCATCACTAAATCATGCATGCATGCATTACACACTACATACTAAAACAGTGGGCTCGCCATATCAGGCACCCGAGGAGTAAATAATGCAGATATCTTATTTCAAAAGGACTTCTTAGTTGTAAATTACACTCTTCTTGTTACTGTCTCTCCACTGGAGGTCAGTATGAAAGCACTGTCTGAGAAAACAAAGTGACTTAAATCAGTACAAACAACGGAGACTTGAAAGTTTTCCATTTAATTTGAGAAACTCTGAGAGCTGAAACATCAAACTCAGATAAACTTTGGAAAAAAACTGAGCTCTGGATTGTTATGACAGTTGAGTTAGAGCTTTAGGACATATAGACAATATATAAAGATCGATTGGGGGAGAATTCAGAGTGTTTCTCTATAATACTCTCGGGTCTTGATCTTACTATGCAAATTGCTTTGAGATGACTTTGTTGTGAACTGGCATTAGATAAATAAAATTGAGATGAGGTGAAATGTGGGCGGGTCATCATCAATCCTTATCTTTAATGACTAATGACCCACCCACAGCATTAAACAGAGTAATACAATAGACGCTGCTATTCATAGAAGTGTTCAGGATGATGTGTGTCTCTAAGGTTTTCTGGTATTGATGTACCAAGGTGTAATATAGACAAGGTTATAACATACATTAATAATTACAGCGGCTCTCCTGCAGTGTGATGTCCACATTTTATTGCCCATAGATCACTACTTACATCCATTCTCTTGCAGTATGAAGTCGACTGGATTGCTGATTGCAGACACAGAACATTTAGGGGTCAGCAGGATAATGCACAACTTTTGAAGCCTCTTGTCATCAAAGTCCAAGGACTGGAAGGTCTGGCCTATCAGTTTTACATCTAAACAAAATACAAAGACACTTATTCACTGTTCTATTTTCTGTCTCATAGAAAAATGTACTGCTTCGAGGTCTCTTTGCAATTAATAAAAACTATGCCAAATGAATTTATGTAATTGTTTCCCTGATGATTAGATGAGGCGACAGCCACTGTCAGCAATAAATACTTACCCATGGCTCATAGTCTCACAAGTCACTATTGCAGACTTAAGAAAATAGTCTCACAACATGGTTCTTATACCAAAATACCACATAGCTCACAAAACACCCTATGAGTAGATTATCAGATTTTACACAACCACAATATTTACACAACCAATTCAGATACATGTACTCTGTCACTTTGCATAAATTTTTTTGCATACTTTTGCAACCCATTTTGGTGATGGTCAGCTCTATCTCCTCCGTCTGAGTGTCTGTGCGATCGCCAACACAAACAAACAGTGTGGACCGGTCACAGCAGTTGTCTTTTTGTTTCAAAGCGATTAGGGAGGCAGTACGTGAGACAGTGAAGCCAGAGAAACATCCTGCCATAAGAACATCTCCTTCCTCTGGTAGCAGGGAGCACACTGCCTCAGGGCCAAGACTGCAAAACTTGTCCTACAGACAGATTAAATTAAATATTACTTTTGGAAAATGGCCATCTTACTTTAGCCCAAGATATTAAGAGCCAGGTTTTCACCCAGTTAATGTAAGAGAAACTAAGTGTTACAGTCCATGATAGTGACATGGTAAGAGGAGTGGGATTCAAGAATAAAGGAATAGGGGGTTTGGAGCTGTTGTCAAGAGAGCAAGTATAGAGGGAAGGTGAAATAAGAGAAGGAGCAGAACAGAAATACAGTGAGAATGAAAGTAAAGTTTGAAAGATTTAAGCAGAGTTGTCCTTCAGTCAGTAGGGTACCCATTTGCAAATAGGGCTGAGGGTATCCCTATGGAACAGTTGGGTGGATTGAGTTTCTTTAGCTCCAGATCACATGGTTTGTCAGGAGAGACAAACCGGGGAAAGATAAAGAACAAGGGCATTTGAAAAGACAGCAACAAAAAAGTAGGGAGATGGTGTGAGGAAGCCTTATGAATATGAGTGAATAAATGGACAGAAGGAGAGGTGATTAATTAGACAGTGGTGAACATTTGATTAAATTTGGCTTGACGTGTCTGATTTAATTGCGTTGTGGTGTTGTGTGCTGCTTTCAGTTTGTGTGGCAGCTTGACTTTAATGGAGCAGAGATTAAACTGCCTAAAAGCCTCCCAGACAGGAGAGTTCTTTATGACTGCAGCCACATGAGAGGAAGTGGTGTAAAATATTGGTACCTGGGAGAAGTAATCTTAGTTGGCATATTGGATCTTAGTCTAATAATCAATCTGAGAAAGTCCAGTGTGAAAGTTAAATCATAAATACCACAGAAGATTGGTAGGGCTTTAGTGATTTCCACAGACGTATAACTGTAAAGTTTTCCGACAGACAGCTCCTTATGTCAGGAGGCAGCTCTCTCTCTGTGCAGCCTGTACCTGGATGATGAGATTGTGGTTGCTAAGCAGCTTGGTAGAGTACAGAGAAGCTATCATCTGAGCAGGGAATACAAGCATGTCCGCACAGTGGAGATCCTGGCAGAAGGTCTTCCCTTTCAGCTGACCAATCGATTTCACTTGTACAAAGCCAGCACTCTTCAGGACACTCTGGACCTCATCAAAACTGGAAGAAACAGACAGAGCAGATGAATGAAAATGTAGGAGGAAGATGGAGGAAAGATGACAGAGCAAGAAAACAGATGAAAGGTAGGAGAAGGAGGACGACTATCATTGATAAGTTTAAAATGGCTATTTAAACTTTTAAAAAGGTGTTCATAGTAATGTGTGCTGTACAGGCTATTAATATCTCTCTCTCTCTCTCTCTCTCTCTCTCTCACACACACACACACACACACACACACACACACACACAATAGTCCCAACAGGTGACCTTTACAGTTCGAGAGCTTGCTGAGGGTTGTTGCTGATTGAATCTGTCCACAGCTGCTGGATTTACAACTAACTGAATCAGTCTGTCAGGGCACGTGCAGGAGTGCACATTAATACAAATGTAATGGCACGCAAACACACACCCACATGCACACACACACACACATAAAGTCTGATGGTTTAATTGAATGTCAGCTGGGCACCTGGCTCATAAAACACTGGAAAGCAGCCCAAGTTGTGGTCTGTGTGTGGATGTTCTTAGATGTGTCTGCACTTAAACACACACACATACTTAGAATGCATCCCTATGTTTATGTTGTGGTGAACATGAATGGACCCCTGCTGAGTGTATATTTTGTGCATGGTAGAGAATATTTAATGTGCTGACCTGCCATTCAGTGGGTTGACCCATGCATACAGTGGTAAGTTTCTTGATCTCATCTGTCTTGCCTTCACACTCTCTGGTAGAATATACTCAATGCACAGGAGATCATTTTTGATCCTGCAGCGGGCCAGAGAGGCTGCCACCTTGGTTTTAAACCTATGACATAAGGAAAATGGGGGGAAAAATGGTTACTTTTTCTACACTATTTTCTCTGTATATCTTCCTTCCAATTGTAAAGAGGTTTGGCTGCAGTCTTATTCTTTTCTACATGAAGGACTGTGTGATATGCTTAAAATTTCAATACAGGTTATTAAACCATAATACCATCTATCATATATTGCACAATTTCTCTAATTTGAATGAATGCTAAGCTGCATAGTCTAGTTGTACTATCACATATTGAATGACACATTCCACACACAAATGGTACTTATTCATATTTGATCTAATTTTATTTAGAACTGAAAATCTGCACGCTACAAAAGATTAAATATTAATGCTGGAGTGTGTTTTGGGAACTTGTCTGAGTTCAGTTTTGTGATGCTTGTCAGACATTTCAAAACTCAAAACCAAATTCAAGTGACAGCACTAGATTCTTATTTACGTATGAGCCCTGTATTTTGTTTTAGTTAGAAGTGTTTCCTCAGTTCCAGCCCCTTCAGTGTCACGTTCATTTTGTTTGTGTTGTTTCCTGCCTGCATCTGTGCCATTTGGAGGAACACAAATTATCATCCCAACAACAAAAAATATTCCCATAAAAGAGTGAAATTTGCATCTCAACAAAATAAATGACTTAGTAAAACATAAAATTCACAATACAGTATATTATTGTTATTGTATCATGTAACCTGACACAGGTATTTAATTTTCTTTCCTCACCTAAGGAGGTAGTTCTCCACATCCCTCACTTCGTTTATGAACTCTTCGCCTTTGTGTGCTCGTGGGAGAAATTTCCTGTCCTGGAAGTCATAGAGCATGACGGCAACCAGGCTCATCTGATCATCTGGCTAGAACGAGAGGACAAGGTACAGCTAATTGGTGACCTACAATTTAACAAGAGTCCAGAGATAAGGAAGAATTGAGACAAAGAGTGAATGCATGACAGTCACATTTCTCTGAATGGTTCAACTTCTCATATGCATGCAGAGCATATTTAGTATTCACAATTGTGCGAGGCCAACACACACAGCTTGACGTCTATTAATACAGTTCCAGTGATAGTTCTATCTTTGTTGCCTAATGAGGGTACACTGCAGTGATATAATTTATCAGTGCTGATTAAAAGGCTGAATTATTCAACTTGCAGTTGCTGGTGTGTGCACTGTAACTCTAGAGTGTCCTGCAGTGACCCCACTCCTGACATTTATTTAAACACAGGAAGAAGCTTTAGTAATATTTCTTCTGCTGCTCTTCTACAATGATTTCTGTACATTTCTCTCTCTCTTTCTCTCTCTTCATCTTCTCGTGTCTATCTTCCTCTCCACCTTTCTCTCCCTGAGGGTGGGAGGGCACCAGCCGCATGAGTAGCAGATGGTGTTCCACAGCATCAACAGCTTGCCACAGTCTTACTGTTCAGCTAATGGGGCTGGAAGCTGGAATGCTACAAGGAGTTTGCTGCAGCTGAGGAATTAGAAAGCATTTATTATTCAATCCAGAGGCTTTTAATTTGATATTTGGTTAGTTTAAGAGGCAGGTTACAGCCCACCACCTTCCTCTCTCTACCCTTTCAGCAAGGTTAAACCCTTGGGTGTGGGAAAATTCCTTGTCATTAAGTTGCCCGGCAACAGTGTCCCACGGTGGGAAACTGGTGCGCAGTAAACATGCCACTTCTGTTTAGTCAACTCAGATACAGGTCCATAAAATTTTAAATGAACCTGGATTTACAGGATTTAAATTTAATTTAGTTTGAGCATAAAATAGATGAGCATGAAGTGACTATCAGCTAATTTTGAACAACACAGACTTAATGGTTAATGTTAAAATTGAGGATCTACACACTTTTTTTAGTAAATAATCTAGATTTTATGTGGTGTATTCTTATGCACATATAAGCTGATGTACTCAGACTTTACTCAACACTTGGTAGAGATATTAAATAGACAAGAAACAGCTAACAAGTCTGTCTAATACTTCCTCAGACTGAAGTTGAGCAGAAAACCAAATCTAAAAAGGCCAAAACTTTCTGAGAAATATTCTGAATGTACATTTGTCATCTAAAATCCTATTTCACCCATTTTACACATACTTTAGGCTTGTAATAGTCCTGCCTCTCCTGATTCGACATTGTCACTTTGGCTCTTTCCATCCTCGCAAGAATGTAGGCTTCATTTCTATTTCCATTGTGATCGAATGTGCCTCAGGTTCTTTCTGCATACAAGTCTATCTATAGCTACATTTTTATGATCTTTTTTTAATGGTACCTGCCTGTACCCCCACCACCACCTTTTCCAGCAAACCCATAGCTTCTCTAAAAGTACTTTCTCCTTTTTCTATCAAGGTTGAATTTTATAGATGCCAGCACTGTAAAAGGGGATGAGACAGAGTTCTAAAGACTGTCTCGTTGTGTCTGGACTTTATTGTCTTACCAGAGGGATGCAGAGTAACGACCTGCCACCAACGCACAGGGAGACCCATTCATTTCACCCAGGGCAATAATTCACAAGGATACAGTGCAAATATTGGTGTGTATAATGTGCAATTGCACATTCAGGTGTATCATTGTGTCTATATGCACATAACCTGCCAGGGAAGTAGTCAACGGGCATCTATACATAGTCTGTACACTTTTTCTCTTCCCTGCTTTCAGATTCACAACATCTTGTTTCTTTACTGTTTCTTCCCCTCTACAAACTCACTAGATACACATTAGGTTTGTGTATGTTTTATTGCATAGTGACATAGCTGAAGTGGCTCTAGTCTTTCCACTGTTTCTTTTATGTGGAATGTTAAAAGTAGGACAAAAGTACATGCCAATCTCCTCCAGAGGATACCTCTTCATTTAAGTAACAATATGTTCTTCACAGTCTAATAGCCACAGGTTTGTGGCTGGGCTGGAATTCTTTCTTTTAAAACTACATAGCAGTGATAGTAGCTTCAGCACTACTAAGAGTATTCAGCACACTGGTTCTAGGATAGATGTTGAGTAAACTCTGTGCAGCATAAACTCAGCCAGTTCCAAACAACTGCCTCTGGGGCTGACACGGTATTTGATTTTATTGCTAATTAATGGGGTGTTTTGTTTGAGAAAAGCAATAAAGGAAGAGCTCAAGTCAGGCGTGTTTTGCCACATCGCACCTTTTAGATGTGTTACTCCAAGGGGAGTGATTGTCATTGATTAGGAAGAGGAGAATAAAAGATACATGGTGCTTTGTGAGTTGATAAAAAGAGTGTATCAGTGTAATACATCAATATTATAGTTACTGATTAGGGATGTCAAGAACAGAAGAAAGACGTGTTTGGAGTAAGAACAGCAGTACATGAACATGGAAAAACACTAAGTAAGGCACTGTCAAAGGGTTTAGGAAAGGTAAATAAAGCAATAAATAAAGCAAAAACTTAACTCTGAAACTAACTCCGCATAACCTCAGACTTAAAAGAACTTTTGAGTTTCAAAAGCTAGCATAGAGCAACAGATGTGCCTACCTGTCACATAATGCTCACAAGCACCCATTGATTCGACGTGCTCATGAATGTCAAACACCCACTGTAGGTGCAAATACAGACACATATTGTTTCTGTGAAACTCACTTACTATGGACAGTGTACGGTAAAAGGCGCTGTCAATCATTATGTCCTCCAGCAGCTGTTGATCTGTGCAGAAGCAGAGTAAAGGGCAGAAATGAAAAAGTAGATAATATGAATTCCAATTACTAAACACATTTATGAGTAATAATGGTGCATATTAGCAGCTACTGTAATTACCCCTAGAAACCATTTGTAGCATGGAACAGGCCCAAAGAAATACTCCTATGAAGGACAATTCCATAATCTAATGATGAGAGATTGTCTAGAAAAATTAGGGGAAAAGAGATTAAATAAAAGAGCAAGAGAGGCTCCTTGAGGCACCCCAAATGATCGTGATTTAATTTGAAAAGATAATTCCGTTAAATGAGGGGTTTAATTTACCATGATTAAATGCTTTTTCAGTGTTTAATTACAGTTAATTTGATTCTTTATTTCCATACTTTCTGTCATTTCTTGTGTCTATAGTTAATGGGTATAACTAATGACAATTAAAAACACTTGCTGTAATAAAAAGACCACATCTAAAGTGAAATCAAATACTGCAAGCACGCATGTATCATGTACCAGAATCATTTTGGTTCCTGAGGATGATACAAGCTTGTTTTTAAACTGTCATTTTTTAACACTAGCATTAATATTGCAGTTTCTTGAATTTGTGATAATCATTTCCATTCACTTGTACAAAAATATCTGACTAAAATTAACACACGGAAATTTTATCATATTTTTTTACATAATTTACTACCATCAAACCGCTGCCCTTTTAATAACATTATTGCAACCATTGTTGTACTATGAGTTCCACAAAGAGCTACAGCTTTGTATGTTTAGTAAAGTTATATCTGCCATGTTTAATTTCTATCAACATAAGGAAATAAGAGTACACTTCAATTTATATTTTATATTTGTTATGGCATAAGGCATCTGTGAGTAAACACTTTTATGGTAGAAAACTATATTCGACATCGGTCTGAAAACTTGCATGTCTGTTTAATGGCATTTCTCTTGGTTTTATAGGGCTTTGTAGAGGTGTAAATGGTTTCAAGGTCTGATTATGATTCACTTGTCGACAATTCAAATGCACAACGAATCTCAGTGCACTTGAATATATTATATCCTTAATTTCCTATTCCAACTTAAGCTGTCAGACCAGTTTGAACTCATTTTTATTTAGAGTGTTCTAGGTTGTTGTTTTTTTTTAATCAGACAACAGTAGACTATAACATAAACATGCAGTGGTCTGTGAGACTCACCTCAGTAAGCACTGCAAAATGTGGACATAAATCCTTCTGCAGTGCATCGCTAATTGAGATGTAAACATTAATAGTCCTGGGAATTTATTTATGACGTCCATATCAACCCGCATCTTTGACTCAAGAAATTTCCACACCTCTAATGCTTTATGGGGCTTTTTTTTTTCATCAGTATTACTTGGCTGTTGTACCATTCAGCCAGTGACTGCTTCACTACCCAACAGGATGCTTACTCTCTGAAATATACATAAAACCACACACAGACTTATCCCTTCCATTCCCATCTGTGAACAGAGGATTCGCCTTTTTAATTTGAAAGGTAATGAAAAGATGGCACTGTTATCGTCTTTTTCTTGTTGGGATTAAAGACCAGCTGCTTCCAAAGCCATTCTGCAGGTACAGTGTTTGCTCATTATACACTGGGACAAAGAAAAGAATAATTACTCTAACATGGTGAGAAGCAAATAGAAAGCAAAAATGTAGTGTATGTGTTTATGGGTGCAAAACCTAATCCAGAATGAATGTGAATATGCAGTTTGTGTGTATGACATAAAGGTCATCTGTTTCTGTTCTTAGAAATGCTTTTTACGGTGCAAAAAGCATGTAGGCTCAGGACAGACTCCCTCTAAAATATTATAGAAACCACTGACACTGCAGTTAGCTTAGCCAATTACACTGTACAATATAAACTGTACTATAGGCCTCAGTGAAATGGACACTGGAAAGAAAGTATACAGAACAGAACCAACATAGTTACATCCCAATAGACAGGCACGCAAAAAAAGCAATAACATTAAAATAAATAAATGCATGTAACTGAAGTTATCTTTATTTCAGGAAACAATCAACAGCAGTGGTCTAATTTATTGAAGATATAGGTTAGTGAGGTTTACAATAGTGGTCATTACTGCAGAAGGCCTTAAAGATAAGCCCTTGAGAGATAACCATTCACTGCTCAGCACAGACCCAGATGGGGCCACAATGGCTGGTTCTATAGAGGTCATAGTGTTTTACACGCTATAAATCACCTACGCTCAGTCGGATAAACCATTTAAAATCACCTATGAATTTCTTTCAGGAGACAATGCAGTCCAGCAGGAGGATGTTTTACTGTGTAGCTAGCTAGAATGTCAGTACTAATGGTTCCACAGCATATATAAATAGCTTTATAAGAAGGGATTCTCAGATATACAGTATTGGTTTAGCATTATCTGTCTTTATGAGCTTTGAACACTGGTAACAGCTGGCAATGGCCAATATTTTTCATTTAGTGTTATATTAAAGCTTGTTTTCTAAAAGTGCATGACTATTTGTTTTCATTCAAAGATAGTAGGATGACAGCTTTGTTCCCCTGGAAAAATAAGCAAATCATTAAAAAAAAAAAATAGAAGAAAAATGTATATATATGTCAGTGTTGACATTGGCCAAGTTATTATTTTAAATATTGCAATTGGTCCAGAATTTAACAAGGCATTTGATTTGCACCAGCAGGGGGGATACTAGGCATGGCATGCCTTGTGTTCAGATTGTGTGCATTGTGTTGTCCATTCAGGGATTGTACAATAAGCAATGAGTGATGGTGACTGTGGTCAAACAAATCCTCTGTGAGAGAGCCAAACCTGCATTCAGGCCTTTTTCTCTTCAGTCAAGTCTTTGTCTACAAATGTTCCACATCAGCACACCAGATTGCACATTAATCTATTATAGGACCAGCCAAAAAGAGAGTTACATAATCACTTTTGCACTAAATGGCAAATTTATCTCACATATTTCACATCTTCACAATTAAATATATGCTGTTGCTGTGAAACCTGATCTGTGTTCTCATCCTTGTATTTCTAAACACAGCCTTGCATTTAAAATGGTCCAAACAACCTTCATAGTTGCAGAATACAGCCTCCACAGTGAAAGTCATTCCTGCAGCCCCGCTGGACAGTATGGACAATGAGGCAGAAATACTCAGAGGAGTAGCAAGCGGGGAAAAAAACGAGGCAGAAACGAAGGTGAAGAAGGGAACGGGACTCTACTGGTCTACAAGGTCAACTTACACCAGTAAAACCAATAAATACAAAATCATCAAACACTGAGTATGTGTAGTTTCAGGTTATTTTATATAGTACTTAGGCATTCAGAACATAATAAAAATAAACAAGAGATAAAACCTTTGCTTAGCTATATAAATTCTCTCTAGGCCACTGATCAGAATAGACGGTCACTCAATCGTGAAAAAGGCTTTTGGAGAGGTCAAAGAAAAAGAACCCTGACGATATAAGAGCAAGGAAAGAGACAGAGTCAAGTACAGGAAGGAAAAGAAGATTTAACTGCTAATATGTGTTATTTCAGCAACTCAAGAGTCATTTTTTGTTGACCAAATGTCAAATCTCCACCAGAGTAAATATCCTCACTAACTCTCACTCCATATTTCAGTAATGTTTGACAGTCACAGCAACAGACACGTCTGTGTCCTCCAATATAGAGCTTACTGAGCGACTTTTTTGTTTGGAGCAGATAAGAGTTATAATCACGAGATCAATACTAGAGCTCATTGGCATTTTGCTCTGTGCGTTTTTCGCTGCTGAAGCATTTCTTCTTTAGGTTAACAACTGACCTCAGCTCAATTTTGGATCAGTCATTCCGAGGCAGTGCACAAATGATATGTGTGCGTGGGTGGGTGGATGTGTGTGACTGCCAGCAAATGCATATGTTTGTGTGTCATGAGCAAATCAATTTATGCACCAAAAGTCAGCCTGCTCTTACGAGGAAGAGGATAGATTAACATTGGCTTCCGGGCTGTGTCATTTCATCTGCACCCAATTTCACCACATAGCCAGTGCAAGAGAGTCTGACATGTGACCAAAATACATAAACCTACTTTCCAATCAAACAGAAAATTATTTGGTGTAAGATAAACAGAAGAACTCTAGTTTCCTCTTTTCATTTCATTTTCTATGCAGACTTAAGCCCATAACAAAAGCAGTAAAATTAGAGAAACTCCTGCATTAATCTGCTCATTATCCCATAAAACAGCAAATGGTAGCCTTTCAGCTCCTCTTCATTTTAATTTATCTCTCCTGTAGTATTCCAGTAACTGAAATATGCAGAACTTAGCCCTGATACAACAGAGGAATAACTTATCTAAACATGCCAAAAAGAGAGGGAATTTTAGAGCAAATACAAATAAATGCTATTGTCTAAATTATAACACACTTAATTTCACATCAAATCCCTCATTCTACATTTGTATGATTTTAAAGAAGAAATAAAAGTAATATGGGCAAAAATAACAGTATGTTGATAACAGCAACTTTCCCAATTATGTTAAATATTAGTCAAAGAAATCAAGTCAATTTCACTTGGAAATGCAGACACTGTAACCTGCAGCAGGAAATCTCATTGCAGTGAGGTACAGAAACTTGTGATGATGGATATTTTGAGGTGGCCTGCATTAATTGGGGACATGTAGGCCTAGGGCTTATCCAGGCTCAGTAGATTGATAGTGAAGAACAAAATCATTCATGGCTACAAGGGTGTACCTACTACCTGACCTCTCCATCCAAAGAACACATTAAATCGATTCTGTCCAGCTCCCTGCACTGACGGTCGTGTAACCTCCCATCCCTTATCACCATGGCGATTACACACCTCTGTGACTTCGGCCACCCAGGCCGTACCTTCCTTCCGGATAGAAGATTATGGGCCAGATTGATTTGCAGCATCGCACAGAAATCCCCCTGGTCGTTCAAGCATTTTCTTCTCTTCTACTCGTCCTTCATCAATCTATCTATATTCAATTCTACCTGTCAATTAGCTTCCCCAGGGCTATTCATTCTCATCTCAAAGCGGTGTTTGTTTGCCTAGAATCAAATGAGTTTTACTTGCATTTTAATGTGCCTGAAATGAATCAAAATAGAGACTGCAGAAGCCCCTACGCTATGGTGTCCTTGGTCTCCCAGAATATACATTGGAAGAATATGTTGTACGTGCGTTTATGATGCAAAGTCTGCAGCATTAGGAAGAAAGTAAAGAGATGAAACATTATTGACACAGCATTCAATGAGTTAAGCCTACCATAAATGTACTTACATTTAAGCGTATTGAAGGCCAGCTCATAAGCTGTTCGATGCATGTCTTTATCTTTGACTTCAGGGAAAGGAATTCCTCTCTCTTTGCCATAACTCACCACCTGGCGGGCAGCAGGTTTCTCCAGGTAATTGTTCTGGAAGAGGATTGATGCCAGCAGGTAGACTCTGTCTGAAAAGCCATGCTGACCTTGGACAATGGAGATGAACTCCAGAGGCAGGAATGGCTCCTCACTTTCAGCTGGGCTATCCAGAGGTTGCTCAGGGCTTGGAATTTCACAGCCAGATTTTTTTTTCTTTTTTCCCTTTTTTGTTTTTCTTCCACTGTGGTTTTTTTTAACCATTTTCTCACATTTGGGTGCATTCTCCTATAATATAAAAACACAAATTCTATACCATGGACAAGCATGTAATTTAATTCATAGTTATCAAACACAAAACAGGATTGGGCTTGATATAATGGTTATAACCATGTTTCGGATGTTTTAGGTGCCTTATATTTAAGTCATATTTATAACCCTCAGCTGCATGGAAAAAAAAAACTGTAGGTACTCAAAAAATTGTACAAAAATCCACTATGAATTAGGTTATAGTGATATATTCAGTTAATATTATTTAATATACTGGATGCATCATTTCTTAGATAACTACGGCATAGGGTGGTTCATTTTTTTCCCTCTCTCTCTCTCTCTCTCTCTCTCTCTCTCTTTACTTTAGATTTTAGATCAGCATTAAGATATGACTGTGGATTTAATGTTTACATAAAAATTTCACCTAAATCAAGCAACATTTAGAGGTCGAACAAAGCATTCAAACCTTGCTCTCTCTCCCTATGCTGCAGTTCACTGTTATGATGTGGGTTCAGAAGATGAAGGTCCATTCATTCATCTTCTGAACCCGCTTTAGCCTCACTAGGGTTGGGGGAGGGGGGGTGTTGGAACATCCTATGGGTGAAAGTGGGGTACACCCTGGACGAGTCATCAGTTCATTGTAGGGCTGACATATAAAGATAATAACAACCATAGCAACCAACCACTGTCACATTCCTATGGGTAACTTTGTTTTTAGGTTGACTAATGGATGGTAGAAGAACCCAGCGAAACAAAGGGAGAACATGCAAACTCCACACAGAAAGGTCGCTGGTTGGAATCGAACCCACACATGTTTAATGCAAGATTATAACAGTGTAACGTTTATTTAAGCATTTGTTGAACTGTCAGATATATATATTTAAACATAGTTATCAATGGTAAATGTCAAATGTATCATAACTTCATCGATAAATAAATTAGACAAATAAAAGTAATAAAAAAAAGAAATAAATCCACCAAATAGATTCAACTTCTATTTGTTCAACTTACCAAAACTATTTGTTAGTAATTTTAATGAAATATAACAACACAAGGAAACTAAATATCTGTTCAACGCACCTGTATCTGCACCATATGGACTCAATTGTTTAAATAATTAACAAAAAAACAACAAACCAGCTTCATAGACTACATAAAACTGTCAAAAACAATAATAATGGCTGGTAATAAGTAAGTAAAGAGAATTAAAAATGATAACAAGTCACCAGCATGATGAACATATTATCACAAAATGATATGAAGACATCAATGTATTGAAACTTCATGCATCTTGTACAACCTCTAAATTAACCCAGAATTGTATCGAATTTTACTCTTGTTAGTTTTACACGTGATTTACCAGTGCAGGGTTCAAATCAGTGAAAATTGACGTTTTTTTTTGTTTTTTGTTTTTTTTTTTTTTGCATGTTTTGTATCGTTACTTCGGTTACATACCCCAACGTTAATAATTCACCTGTGAGTCTGTCATAATTACTTTAAATATAAGTGACAGTGTTAGTTTATCTAAGCAATCATTGGTTACAAACGTTGTTTAATTATGGTAAAAGTACCGTACATATGTTTATTTGACCGTCAGTGTGACTTAAGTTTTAGCTAGCTAATGTTTACCTTGAGAGGTGCATCCGTTTTTCTTGTTAAAGTATCCATGTCCTGGGCTCTTCATGTAAACCAGTCCAAATATGTAGCTTAATAACACATTTGGAATTGAGTAATTAACTAGGTAGTCCTGTTTACTATCCAAATCTTGACTAATACAAAGTTTCAGTCACCAACGAGTTCCCTATTGTAAATCTCAGGTCCGTTATAAACCGATGGGCGTTTCCACAGACGGAGAATCCTCTTGTAGCGTTTAAGGTGTTTCAATTTAATTTATCCCCGCAAATTTAAAAAAAAAATATTAAAATTAAAAAAAAATCCTACAAAAGTCAACGTTTGTGGCTGATCTTACTTAACTGATAGCAAAACTTTATAAAGTCTGCCATCAGTGTGTAACATTTTGGATTGGCGTGCCCGTGCTTACATCACCATGGCAACGTATGCTAATTTCAAGGTCCTACTGTTCACGGATCAAGAATTAATCTTCTTAAGACGGAATGTCCTCTGCCTATCTGCAGCATTGCGGACTTGTTAAAGTTTTACGGGATTTTTTTTTTTTGTCAAACGAAAGCTAATGACAACATTGGTGGACAGTAAAACATAAAACATATAAACTTAGATCAATCATTTGCAGCACTTTGAACATTACCAGGGGTCCGTGAAGGCACCATAGAGACCTGTCCTTCAGGCGAGACCAGAACTTATGGACCCATAAACTGTGTCTGGCTCTCAACCAGAACTCCTTCCTAGACCTAGAAATATTTTCATGGCGACTTCAAAATAAAATTGTGTTTTCAGTTAGCCTTTAAGTGATTTATCACCATTTTTTATATTATGGTAAATGGTCGGTACTTATATAGTGCTTTTCTGCTTTCTTTCTATTATCCATAATATTATTCTCTTTAGTCAAAATCAAGCATTTAATTTACTAATGTTTATGAATTCTCAAAATATATCAAACCAGATAACCAGTTATTCTTCTGTATAGCACTGTTTTTAATTTTACAGCTGTTTTATGTAATTAATCTACTTTTTATTTATTTATTCTTCTGTACAGCACTTTGGTCTACTGTGGTCGTTTTTAAAGTATTTTACAAATAAAGTAGAGAAAGAGAGAAAGAGAGAGAGAAAAAGAGAGAGAGAGAGAGAGAGAGAGAGAGAGAGAGAGAGAGGTTAATTGTTAATTTTACCCTTGTAAGTCGCTTTGAGGGAAAAACGTCTGCCAAATGCATAAATGTAAGTACATTTGAATTAAAAACGAGTTTTTCAATAAAATATTATTAAATGAATGTAAAACAATCATCCACAGCCACTGTCATGTGAAATACTACAGGGTCTCTGTTGATGAATCCATGTTTCAGATCATGATGGTGTTTCCACATTCACTATGATACTTTTTAATATCCAAATGGGTTATATCTGATGGCTGAAAATTTGAGAAATTGCGTTTTACTTGAATTATTTTAGTGCATTGAGAGGGATAGTGGTTCAAAAGTTATTAAACATTTTAGATCAGTCTATGCTTTTGTTTGTCGGCAATATTGTCTTTAAAATATTCACTTAATCTCTTTAGTACAAGTTGAGAAATTCAGTTGTTATATAAACATCTACATCTACTCAGCACATTTCCACATCAAGTTTGGTATTAATGTATATGTTTATCTCACTGTGATTTACCCTTGTGTCTACATCTAAATAGCAATGTAATAACAGTCTAAGTGGTAATTTTCCCAGCAGTCTTTCCCTCAGTGTCTGAGCTGCAATGCAGGTCCAAATTACATGGTTCCTAGACTTCTCCTGGTCTGCCATGGTGATTACAGCCCGCTGTGGCCTATGCGGCTCAATGAGCACTAATGGCACACCGTCCAGTTGGCTTCCCCCTGTCAAAAAATGTACGATATTCTCAATTACATCAGGTCAGTGTGACAGTCACTTTGGAGAGTAGAATAAAAAAATGAAATAAAATTTAAAAAAAAAAAAAAACAGTTACTGTGCTCATCACTGCTCATAATGGACAGACTCTTCACCATAATCAACAGCTGTCTTCTGCCCCATATACTTTACTTGCCAACACTCTTCATTTTTAACCTCAAGATTTAATAATGATAGGAATGCAGAGCCTCATGCTCACACATTTCACAATAACCTAAAAAATCTATTAGAATCACCCATGATTTTTTGTCATATCAGTAGTTTTTATATTTTGAGACTGAATTACTGCAGATAATGGGTGTGGAAATCCTATGGTGCAATCTTGTGCAGTTCTGTGTTGTTGCTACATACAGCTTCAAACACTAAGCTCTGGGGCATCCACTATGACTGTGGCTGCTTGGAAAGGATTGCCCTCTAGTGTTAGATTAAGGTAGCACGGTAAAGAATCTGAAAGAGACACTGATGAAGTGTAATGTGATTTCCACGGTGTGTTTATGAACTGCAGGTTGTGCTCCTTGCCTGACGGAGCACTTTAAAAGAGGTATAAAATGTAAGTTATTCATTAGTACAAGCCAGTGCTTGTATAAGTATTTCCTGTCACTGAAACATGACCAGCAAAATCATTGTAAAACCTACTTTTAAAAGATTAATGTATTTGTTTCACACATTTCCAGCAGCAAAATGTATCTTAAGTAACAATTAGAATGCTGACTGGCCTGTTTTAATACCTATTTAAAATATATTTACATACAGGTAGGTTAGCAGGTAGCATGTCATATATTTTATGCAGAGTACAATATCTCCCCAGGTACAAGTATTATACTACACAGAAATAAAGAAAAATAAATAAAATACCTAATGTGTGTGTGTGTGTGTGTGTGTGTGTGTGTGTGTGTGTGTGTGTGTGTGTGTGTGTGTGTGTGTGTGTGTGT
>JAPTGZ010000002.1:25176162-25202214 GCA_029814645.1 Fowleria isostigma
CAGAAGTTTGTTTAATGTTTGGAATTTGAGTTACACTGTAGTTTTGAGTTTTGTGTGAAATTGAAATTTCCGATTTTTCTAAGTTCTACCAATGTAGGTCAGTGACAGCATCAATCATGCATGTGTGGACCAGATGAGTGATGATGTTGAAGAGAATCGAAGTCGAGTACAAGATATGAATGAGTCGGACACAGAGCGTCCAGGACTCTGTGACTGAAGGCCGATTATGACCCAGAGCTCTGCTGTGCGCCGAATGCGGAGTCCAACTATGAGCCAGAACTTTGCAGTTCCATGATGCCATCACAGATGTAAGGTCTGTTGTCATTACATGGAATTTTGTGAAAGACAGCTGTCACAGCTGGGAGGAAAAGCCTACGGTATCCGGGCGGGTGGAGGCGGAAGCGTAGAGACGCGCGACTCAGAAACATGAGACATAAAATCGATTTTACGATTAAAAATGTTTTAAAAATCGTCCCAATGAAAAAAATTGGATTTCGATTTAAAATTGATTAATCGTGCAGCCCTAGGTCCAACATTTAAAAAGTCACAGATTTCAAGAGATAGAGTACCTTAAAACAGGCCAGCATTAGCTGGAGACAAAAAGGCAACACAGCTTTACTGGTGCAGGGAAGCAATCTCAAGTCGTTACCTGATGATGAGAAAAGACAAAAGGCAGAAATGCTTTAACATTTTATTTTTTTTAATTTATAAAAGTGGTTAAAACTGTTCATACACCAGAAGTAGCATGTGCTAGGTGTTTTCCAAAGGCATATATTACATACCTTTCCTTGTTTTGGTTCTGACTCTCCCCTGATCCTCTGGGGGTTTTATTAGTTCTAGATTGGGTGGCACCAGCCCACCTACAACATCAAGCAGCTTCTCACAGGCCATCTGATGAACACACACATAAAATGCCTAAATTACACATCTAACAGATATAATAAAACACAACAATCTGTAGTACAAAATTGTATCAAATGTTTTTTTAACTGTCACTAGTATTTGTCACCTGTGCCTTTAGTCAGATTACAAAGCTACCATGTGAAACTATCAATATTTTTTATCCATTTAATGGTAGAGACGTTTGTGACAAAAGCAATGGCACATTGTTTATGTGCAAAAGCTGTAAAAAGTACATCTACATTATGATGCCCCCTTTAGGTCACTTGATGCTATAGATTCATTTCTGGAATAATGTATCTAGATTTTTCTAAGTAAACCCTCATTACATTTACCTCTTTACAAACTTACAATCAAACAATACAGCTCTTTGTTGTAACACGCTAAGGCCAAAGGCTGTTTTTAAGTGTGTTTGTGCATTTACCCTGTACTCTCCCAGTGCATAGTGGCAGGAGGCCTGCTGTATGAGGGCTCTGTGGTGCTCCAGACTGGACTGAGCTGTGGGGCTCTGCTGACCAGGCTGAGGCTGCTGCACTGCAGCCATCTGGTGCAGACTGGACAAGGCTTTACGGTATTGTCCCTGATAGCCACATATACACACACTTAGATTCAGCTTAAACTTCAGCAGTCACTGGCATGTCATTCCATTAAAAATGAAATAATGTAAAAAAATAAATAAATAAATAAATAAAAAAAATGTAAATACAGGGTTTTTTTTACATACAGATACATATTAAATCATTTACAATAATTATCACTCAATTTCATGTCTAAAATAGGTTTATAATAATTCTTATCCCATTTTCTTATAGAAAAAATTATGCTGATTGCTGGCCGAGTTTTGGCTGCAGGTACACTTAATACAATTAAGTATCATTAATCATAAAAATAACAGAAAACAGTATAAACAACTGCCACTAACAAACAGCACAGATCAGTATAAAGAGTAAAATGTGTTTTTTCGTAATGAAAACAAGAATACTAATAGTCTCTTGCCTGGTATATAATCATATCAGTGAGGAATATTCTGAACCACAGCCAACTGTCTGTCTTCCATGAAGCACAGATCTTCTTAAACTCTGTTAAAGATGCAAACATTCACGTGATTAGGCCTACATATGTTATCCATCAACAAAGAAAGACAGAATGACCTCCATATATGACTTGAAATTTTGTTGTTGATGTCTATTGTGTTACACTGATGAAAAACATAAATCTTGTTTGTATAGGTAAATCAAAATCTTCTACAAACACAAGTGGTGCTTACCAGTTTCCAGGCCATCGTGAGAGTGAAGGAGGTCCCAGCTCTCCCTCGCTGTGCGGAAGCTCTCCAGGGTCTCTGACCAGCCAGGCATCTCAGTTTTGTTCACTAAAATGTGTCTCCCACGACCCTTTCCCAACCCTTCCTCATCATCTGAGCTCTAGAAAAACATACAGACAAATCAATCAGTGTTTTCAAAGATCATGTAGACAAAGTAAGTGACGTCAGATCTGTCCTCACCACAGTCTTCTCTCTCCCATCTGCCAGTTTGCGTTTCTTATGTGCATGTTTCAGTGCTCCTCGTTCTATGTCTACATCACTATACACTGAACTCAAATCTTCTACGAGGATCCATGGCCCTGAGCTCAGCGTATTTACACCTGCCAAAAAAAGATGCACGTAAATATACTGTAACCAAAATAACTCTTTTAGATCTAATAGTACACATGTATGCATAAAGACTGACCCTGAAACAATGCAGGCTGTACAGCTGAAACATAGAGGAAGGCACTGCGGAAGAGCACGAGTGCAGCACAGATGACCACCTGACTACAGCACCGCAACCTGGTGTCCCCTTCCAGACCAGGCAAATAGCGGCACAGCTCCTTTACTCTCAGCAGCATGTCCACATAACTCCTAATGTATAAAATGCACAAACACAACTAGGATTAGACAATAAGGATAGAAATTTATATCTTGATTTATTATTTGTCTGAATGCAGACATAAAATATATCTTATCAATATATCTATATCACATTTGTTTGAAATAGGCTTAATGTCAAAACAATCACTGACTGCAGTTTAACATGTAACATGTTGCAGGTTTAAGTGGACTGAGTGTTTTCAGTCTCTAAAGAGTCATTATGAGGGGATTTACTACAATCAGACACATTGTGTTAAGTATACACATTATGCACATTAGTACAATCCTGAAAAAAGACAGTACCTCTGGCCCATGTCCCCCTGCCACTCGCAGCGTGCTCCAACTATAGACAGGATGTCTAACAGCCTCTCCCATGGTTCAGCTACAACTGATGATTTTTCTGAAAGGCCATCTATCACATAACGTTGAGACCCACGAGAAACAGTGGGGGACTTTAGAGGTCCTCCTTCTTGAGAGCCTTAGGAATAGGAAAAAATCAAAAAGATGTCATAGAAACCAATTAGAAAAGCCCTTGGTTCAAAAATCTTACACAAAGAAAACAATAATAACACATATAGAGTGCAACTTTACCCGGTATCGATATATCAGGTGAGGGTCCCCGGGTAACGTAACCAATGTAGAATTCAGCTGCCTTTAACATGTACTTTTGCATTAAACTAGTTGGCAAACGCATGTCCATGTTGTTTATAACCAAGGGGAGGACATCACACACTGCAGTAGTAAAAAACATATAATTACTGTGACAGTCATGGCATTAACAAGTAAGTTCCATAGGTGAATCAAAGACAATATGTTATAACAGAAGTGTTTCACAACCAAAGAGTTTTCTGAAGCAGTTGACAGGAGTCTCTACATTTTCCGATTCCTCCGCCTCCAGCAACGTCTCTCCAAGATTTACCTAAAGATACAGAATACTATTATTTATTACTATCAAGTATAATTTATGTTAGGTTAAACTGTCAAACCTTATAATGATTTTATTACACACCCCATGTTGGACAACAGACTCTGGGAAACGCTTTAATAGGAGCAGAAGCATCTCTGCTTTCTCCAGTGTGTTAAAACACTGCTCTGTGGCTTTTAGGAGCATCTCACATTGCACACGCCCAGGCAGGGTCTCAAAAAGGCCTGCATAACAAAATATATATGTACACACATCAAAATAATACTTGTTAATTATCCAAAGTACACACAACCAAAGAATAATCTATTATGTATTATCTCTACAGTTACTCATTGCAGTACAAGGCTGCTAGAATCACCCCATGTATTCCCCTCACCTCTTAGGAACTGTGCATGCTTGTCTTGGGAGTCACTACGTAATGCAGCTGTGATGACACTGATTTCCCTCCAAACTATAGGTTGATCAGGAAAATTTATAAACCTAAAATGCGTACAAATCATTGTCAGTTATAAAATCTTGGTTAAGCATCAACATATATACTGATAAAAAAAAGGAGTATGTTGTAACTTACATATCATACAGCAGTCTACCTGCAGAAGCTGTCCTTTCTGCATTCCGTTCAATTATATACATCTCATACTGTAAAAAAACATCATCCATGCCAGTTTTTAACAGAGGTTCGATGTATTAATGAAGGACGCACACATTCAGAGAAATGTAATCATCCCTAGTGTATAGTGTGAAAGGGTTTTATTGTTACCTGGATGTTGAAGTCTGCAGGGTACAGGGTTCTGGCCGTTATCAGCCAGGCTTTGGCCGCACAGGGATCTTCAGACACCAGCTCCCGGGCTCTTTTCACCAAAAATTCACAGTCTTTTTGCGCTGACATTTCAGATGAATTGAGCTCTCAGTCCCTGAAGTGAAAAGTAAGTACCCATACACGCCAAACTGAGTATTTTATTGCATGTAATTGCCTTCCATGCACCTCAATGCCGTTGAGGTGCAGCTATCGTGAAGCTAAAGTGAGGTCTTCTGTGAGATGTACGGGTAAAATCGAAGAGCAACATGTAATTTAAATGGCCATTGTTGCAAAAAACAACCACGCTCTAATAGCTAATTATTTCAAACAACGCCGGGAGAAATCCATCCAAAGCTTCTACTGAAATTACTAGCAGAAGCTAGCTAAACCATTATTTACCGACTTATCCGCTCGCAGTTCGATGACGTCACCGACGTCGCAAAATTGCACTACGCTCTGCTTTACGGCTTACCCTGCAAATCATTTTAGTTTGTTCTATCAAAACGATTGAAAATATTTATTAACTTTTGTTTCGTGAAAGATATTAGGGGTACTCTACCTACTTGAAGTGTCAGTGAATCTCTATATGTCACGATGCAGAAAATGCGAAAGAACCTCATTGAATCAATTTCAAGCCAATCCTTTTTCCCAAAGCAAGTTCTGCGCAGGCGCTGTCAGTGGTGTGTGTTGGGGTCACCTGCTGCGACTGGGGCTGCAGAGACGACCTGGTGTAGTGGCCTAATTCATTTCTTACAAAAAACTGCACTGCACCTGTCAAGGTAGAGGACAGCGACTGGTGTATGCGGCAGGTAAATACCGATTTAAGAGACCGACAGGGTTGTGAACAAAACTGGACGGTGCTCTTTTGCCTCCCAACGGTGTCTCCAACCAATCATCCACCGCTTGTCCGTTACGACTCGAATGTTAGCCACTTAGCATGCTAGGCAGAGTGGTTCTCTGTAACCTAGGATACAGACATTTTAGTCTCCGACCCTATTTGTGTGTCAGTCCTTGGCCTATTACTGAGAAACATTGAAATTATTTACTGAGTTGTCGAACACACTTACATTTGGGTGCAACTTGCAATGGTTGTAGCTAGCAGCGAGTTAAGCATGCTAGCCTGTCGGTCTCTAAGCTATTTGTGCTATACGTTCAGTATGAGAAATAGGTTGCGCTGGTTGTAATACCAGGAATCTATTTATACTTTATTATAGAATCACTATATATACACATGCATGGCTAAGTGGCAGTTAAACAATCTAAACTCAGCAAACTCAGTACAATTGACATAACAAAATGTGCAGCTCCTGTTTTGATGATACGTTGTGATTTTGATTTTATGACAACTTGTATAGAAATCCCATAGCAGTTAAAACCTGACCTGTTAGACTTTGCATTTAAGCCCTGTCATCATGCCAGCGCAACAGGCGTGACACGACGAGCTAGTGCGGAAGTTACATGACATGGAGGGCGTGTTCGTTGAAGGGCATTGCTTTTGCTACGGTCCTAAATCCTACGTTACAGTGGCTGGGTTTTTACTTTCGGTGTTAATAATGTCATCTGTTATTGGTAACGTGTTTAGGCTACCTCCTGTTTTCAGACACGGCGTAGCTAAAGTAAGTAGAGCAATCTGAGGTCTTGTACAGCACTACGAAAGAAAAACTATTGGAATGATGTCTGAACGTGGAAAGTTTTTCTATTGGCAGAAGTCTGACTGCTTCTCCATGGTATTGTTCGACACTGAACACTATGACATTCCATCATCTCTTTCTAACGCGTATGTTGAACGGGAAGGCTAATCAGTAATAATGACTTTGAGTTGTGACAGTTTCAGGTAATTATGTGAAGAGGAAAAATATTTGTTGAGTTTGAAGACTTACGACACTTAATATACAATCTAGTAAAGAGGCAGGGAAATATATATTAGTTTAGATATGCGAGAAATATTCAGTATGAGTGGCTATCCTTTTTAGTAAAAGTGACTTGGCGACATCTGTAAGGACCTGAGGGGTGCATTTTATTGTGACCTGCAGTGACCTTACAGTTCTGTCAACACCATGACCTCCTTGGTCTACATGTAGACAACTTTTAACTTGCTTTATTGACTGAACAGTTACTTTTTAAAGATTTCTGTCCTTCCAGTAGATTTGTTAACCTAAAAGCAACCTTAAGCTTCTTTTGATGTTCAAAAACGTCATCAAACTCTTGTTTATATCAGGTACCTGTACCCTGTGTACACAATGAATTTCAGGTAAAAGTGCAGTGTCTGACTCCATTTGTAATTGTACTGTCTTAACCCATGCCTATGTTACCAGTTTACAGTGTGTTGTGTAATGCCGCTTATCAGTAGCAGGCAGTATGGTTGTACAATATCACAGCAAGTGGCCTTGGACAGAGTTCAGTACTACGTGCTTTAGGAAACATGGAATATTAAATCCAGAGCCTCACCTACAAATTAGATTTTTAAGAGTATGTTTGCTGATAAATTAGTTTTATGTGACTACAGGTAATCAACAAAACTTTTCAGTAGGGCTGCAACTAAAGATGACTTTAATAATTGATTAATCTGTTGATTATAACTAATTGATTTATCGGAAAAACACAAGACTCAGTTTGCAGGCAAGTAACTAATGATTACATCCCCACAATGGCTTCAGGTATAAATTGCGAGCACTAGCCTGCTATCTAGACTTGTTATGGCTAGAGTCTTAGCAAGCTATAGTCTTCAGCCAGCTCCGGTTATAGGCTACCAAACTAGTGCTGTACGTATTAGTTCCAGTCATTGATAGGTAACGTTAGTCCAATGGTCTGATAAACAGAGATGTTATGACAGTAGTGTCTAACTAGCTAGTGGGATAAAGTACTCATGTAACCACGATAGGCTATCTTAAGCGATGGTTACATTATGTTCCCGGTGGCCACAGCAGTCCTGTTTACCTGAAACATAGTGTGCCATGGGATTTCATCAATTTTTTTCTCCATATTCAAGTTTTGTTCCATAAATGGTGCACTATGTTTGGGCCAAATGGGTTTTGACAGGACACAGGCATCTCAAGCCTCAGCCATGCCCCTCTGTGTTTTCCTCTGTTACGCTCAGTTTTGCCAGATGGGAATGACAAATTATCATACCACAAGCTTAAAATTATCGTATTTTGAGAAAAGTGATCACACATACCTTGATTTGATGTTGCTCAGGACTATTGGTTTCAGTGAAATATGACCACAGACAGTATAGTATGTCTTATAATACAGTCTGATTAAAGTAATAGTACTGTTGTAAAAAGTGTTTCTGTGTAGTTCTCGGTGCAACTGGACTGGTTTGATAAACTTTGGTTTACGTTTCATGTTGCCATGCTACACGGTGCATGACTTTTGTTTCATCTTGCTACACTGTTGTAGGGTGTGCATCACTCGTGCTACGTTGTGTGTTGATTGGCTGTAAAGAGGCACGTGAAACAGTGCGCAACATCAGGCAGTGTGCAGGCTGTTTGTTAATTGGCATGTATTGAAGGGGTCAAATTATCATACATTGTGGGATTTTTGGAATTACTGATCATAAAGAGGGTGAAATAATCACACAAGTACTATAATTATTGTATGTCTGGCAACCCTGGTTACACTACACAGCATACAGGCATGCCTCACTACTAACATGCTCAAGACCCAACAAATTGACTACTGAATTTATTGCCAACTCTTAAGAATCAATTTGGATTGATTTATTTGTTTCGTTATTGCAGCACAAGTTTTCAGTATATTCATGTTGTGTGTTTGTTTATCTGAAACCTTCTCTCTTTCTCACAGGTGCATATTGCTGAGTGCAGTGCTGATGTGATGCTGGAGAAACAGGTTGTGGTGAACTGAACCAACCCCCCCTCCCATGGCTGTTAGCACCATGGACTCTGAGTCAGCCAGGACACCTCAGTCTCAGGCCACCCTGGCTAAAGGAGGCAGCACTCTGCTACCTCCTGGGGCACTCGGTGCAAGATTGGGGTCAGATGGGAGGCACTACTTCTGTGGCTCCGTTGCAGCTCTTACTAATATTTTTGTGACTTTCCCATTGCAAAAGATTCTGTTCCGCCAGCAGCTGCATGGTGTGCTGATGACTGAGGCGGCACGGCAGATCCGGAGGGATGGCCTCAGAAATCTGTACCGTGGCCTACTACCCCCTCTGCTCCAGAAAAGCTTCACAGTTGGCATGATGTTTGGCCTTTATGAGGACTTCTCTAGAGTCTTACTAAACCAGTTTGTTGGTAGCGGTGTTCCAGACCTTGTCACTCGAAGCTTTGCTGCAGCTTTGGCGGGAACTGCTGAAGCTGTCATGACACCATTTGAGCGTGTGCAGACACTTCTACAAGACCATCGGCACCAACAGCGCTTTAACAACACACTCCACACCTTCCGGACACTTAAAGCTGAGTATGGTATGAGAGAGTGGTACCGTGGCCTTGTACCCATACTCCTCCGAAACGGGCCAAGCAATGTGCTCTTTTTTGGTCTCCGCGGTCCCATAAAAGAGCATCTTCCAGAAGCTAAAACCTGGGAGGCTCACTTGGTAAACGATTTTGTATGCGGGGGGCTGTTGGGTGCCTTCCTTGGCATCATGTTTTACCCCTTAAATGTGGTAAAGTCTCGCTGTCAGTCTCAGGTTGGTGGACCTTTCCAGCCATGGAGGCAGGTGCTGCTAACAGTGTGGAGAGAGAGAGGCGGCAGCGTGCGTATGCTTTTCCGAGGAGCCCACCTCAACTACCACCGCTCACTGCTCTCCTGGGGGATCATTAATGCCACCTATGAGTTCCTGCTGAAGCACATATGAGCACGGGGTAGAGATGACACAACACAAATGTAAAGAGAAAGTATTTAAAGGGAAAAGGCCTGTATGATGAGCTAGAGCCAGTTTATTAAGATGAAATGTTTTGTGGGAAATAATGAGAGAGAGCGAGCGCAGCAAAGTTGCACTACTGATGGGGCCAACAATCAGTGAGATAACCTGCCATTGTGACTATTAATTGTTGTCAAAATCTTCATACTAGACACACTTTAGCCTATAAAAAGCTTGGATGATTTGCCCTTGTTTGCTCTTTGTATAAAATTTGTGGAGAAAATTGAACTCCAGTACTTTTTTCTCTAAGTCTCAAATAGAGAAGCTCGACTGGATTAAGTGTTTTGCAGGAGAAACTGTTTCATTGTATGTGCTGTGGTGCTTTGTGGACAATATCTACTTGTTTGTTTGGCTACTTTCTTTGTGAGGCTGTTTTCTGCCACTTTTGTGCATATGACCATTGAAATGCCCCACAAATGTTGTCCAAAAAGTGTAATAAACCGAATGGTGGCCATTTTATTCTGCTTTACCTTCCATTTCCACTTCCTTCATATATTGATGAGATCAAACAAGACAATGGCTCTGAAGTGAGTAGTATCTCCTATCACACGATTCATCTGTCACCAAATCAGACACCGATATGCTTTATCTTTCACTGTTTTTCTTGAATTCATTCTAAAGTGGCATTAGCAAAATATCTTTTGAGCTTTGACAGGTGCTCATTGATGTACATGTCAGTAAAAATGTACAGTAACACCCAGATGACTTGTCTGTTTTTATAATGGAACTATGAAAAGATATTTGAATTCTTTTTTTAAAAAAACAGAAAATGTTTGAGATTTTTAACAAATCTTTGGCATTTTAGATCAACTTTTTTCCTTTATTATTTCATTATGAAATGTTCACAGACTGTAAAACGAAGTGTACCCCAAGGTATGCTTTGTTTGTATGAACCTCTCTGTCATTTGTATCATAAATGTATCCTTCTCCTGCTCACTTATAGCTCTCCTCACGCTTGCACTCCTCGCTGTCTGTAACATCTGTTGACATAATGGGCTCAGATTTCAGGCTTGAGTAGATGCAGCCACCATTCTGCAGCTATTGCTGGCCATGACGGCCTGAAGAGGAAAGGCACACTGCTCACACTGAGCCAACACTCACAGTGAGACTGAACACTAACGGTGCTGAGAGAAGACAGGGGCAGAGGGTAATGTTCAGTGGCACAAAAAGCTCAAGCTGCCATGTAAGTGGACGTCTTGGCCTACTTCAAGTCTTTTCACTTGGACAGTCCACAGTATCCTGTGTTTCATCTGAGCTTTTCAGGATTTTCTTTACAGTTTTTATTTTTTAGAACATAAACTTTAAATTTAATTGGATTTTGGAAACTGGGGCACCCTTGCTGATATCAAACGATGCTCTTTGTAATCACCATTTACCCTGAGGCACAAATCACAAAGTGTTGAATTAATAAAAGCAACTCATTGTAATGTTGACAGTCCATTAAAAAAGTTAATGAGTGTGTCTGGATGTTTGTGTGGCAAAATTGTTTTTCCAGAGGACTGGGGTTCAATTTACCTTAAGAAATCAGATTTAATTATATACATTCCTATGTGACGTAAATTTGTACTTGTGAATCAGGAAACAAGATGTCTTCTGTATGACCTCTGCTGCTCCTCCTCCCTCTTAGTCACTCTGGAAAAACATGTATTTACTTGACCAACCCTTTCCTAAACGTGAACTATAATCCCCTCTTTGTTGTAAATCACACAGCTTTAACATTACAGAGATGTATTGTTGTAATGTTAAAGAGACACTGGGATTATAGTGAAATATAGAGTGGACAAAGTAGTTTAAACATTTATTGTATCTGTCAACTTTGTATTATAGGATTAATAATTCTCAGAGTGGATACAGTCACTGTTTTGTTTGTGACAGGAGTACGACTTTCTCGACTGGCAGAAGTCAGACTGCAGATAATGATCAGATTAAGGGCAATCTGACATGGGGACTTTGGATCAGGGATGATTGAGCTGTTGTAGTTACAAAGCCTCTTCACTCTAGCAAATGTGTTTTTTATTAACATCTCTTTTTTATCATCAATTCAAGTTAATATTTAATTCATTTTAATCATAGAATGGAGTGAGGAAATTGCTTCAACTGAGTGCACATAATTTAGAAACAACGGCAGGAGAGAAGGGAGGCTTCAGCACTGCAGTTCAGTTACTAAATGCTTGGGGAAAAATCCCACATTAATCCTCATTAACAGTATTAGTAGTACAAAGATGGTGCAAATAGAGAGCCTCTGAGGCAGCTGAGGGTAAGCTTCTTTATCTGTGCTGTTTATAATTCTAATATTCACCCCTGTATTGACAGATCAGAAGGGTACCTGTTAGTGTTGGCTTTTTGAGAGCAGATAAAGTCTCACTTGCTAAAGACTTCAAACATAGAAAGTCTGTAGGTGAATATCCAAAAACCCAGAAATCCAGCACTGTTTAGGTCGATGTGTAATTTATTCCCAAACATTACATTTCTTGGTACATTGACTTTATTGTAGGTGGATATGGAAAAGTGACGGCTCATGTAGAAATACAACATCGTCTTGGTCATGAAACGTAGTTGTTACAGTTTGACCATACAGATCAAAAACATAGAAGTGACACAGGCTCTGCTCATTGTCTGGACCTGCTACATAACTAAAGATGCTCCTGAGAGTTATGCCTGGATTGTTAGAGTTGAGATGGAGACAGCTACTAGACATGACTTCCATGACAAGCAGAAGCCCTAAAGTCAGACCTCTTTTTTTTAGAGAACCATCTTGGTAAAACTTTTACTTGTCTTCTGTTTGGAAGATTCAATTCCCTTTTCACCATCTAGAGCCTCACCAGCTGTCTCCGAACACTTAGGCAGTCCTAATTCGAGCTAATCCCCTTATCATATTTGAATAAGCAGTTGCTGACTGATTTGGCTTAATTGCCTTCCTGTTGTTGTAGGTGTCTTACGTAAATCCTCCAGATCAGATGGCTCATCAAATGAGCTGCCATCATGTGATATGGACGAGCTGATTAGTGAACACTGTACATCAGCAAACTGATTGAGCAATGTAATCCTTTTACTGACAATTCACAGACATCAGTATAGACAGGAGTCTTCACATTGACATACTGTATGCTAATGCCATGCAACGTTGCAGAATGTTGCAATCCATAATGCATTTTTTTTTTAAATCAAGACAAAGGCCAACATTCCAAACAAAGAAAGCATCCATTATATTCAGACAAACATAATGCAGCTATTGTTGTTTTTAATGTTAGCAGAATAAAACAAGAGTACAGTATGTGGAGGGGTGAGGAGTTTATGTTTGCATAGGCATAAACTAAGGTAGAGACAGAGTAGGACACAGAGATTTTAATGTATATCTACAGTTCTGACCCCAGCATACAGCAGTCAGTCCATCTGTCAGCCAGTATGTTATTATTAAAGTGGTGTGTACAAAGAGGAAACCATTGTGGGGAACAGTTGTGGCTCAGTGTTTTAAGACTTTGGATCTTTGCTACATCTGGACAGAATATAACAGTCGCCTGTGTGCCTAGTCAAAAACCTTTAACTACATAAATATGATCCCCTCTTTTGTTTCCTAGACCCCCACCCACACATTCCCAGAAAATATATATTGTATGTAATGTCCTTTGGATGAAAACTAGATTACTGTTAATAATACTGCATACATTTGGGTTATGGGAATACGTTAAAGAAGCATTCACTCAAAGTTGGGACCAGGAAAGGGGTAGAAAAAACACTTTACACAAGGATAGTGTCTCATAAAAAGGTGCAATCTGTAACAGTCAAAAGTGCTCTCCCTGCTTGGTAATGGTATAATTTTGTATCCCATTAAATATGTAACTATGACAATGAAAAACTAAATCCTTAAAAATTGTGATCCCTGCATATACAAAACAAATCTGTGAATTCTTGTTTTTTTGCAAGTGTGATAAAGTATATTTTCTCTATTTTGTCAGTAAATTGTACTGTAATATTATACTTGAAAAGTGACAATTTACAGATTACACCTTGCAGAGTGGAGAAATCGTTAAAGCAGCAAACGATAACATAATACTGTCTTAAAGAGAAAGAAAAATAAAAATTCCAGTGACATCCATAGTTTTTTCCCACCAGAGACCTGCACATCACAGACCATGGTGCAAATATTGTAAAAATAAATACATAAATACATACATGGGTAATTCATCCTTACATACACATATTGTATCATAAAATAAGAGAATTATAAGATAATTATAAAATTCATATGTACAAATGCATAGTCCATATGCGTCCAAGAAGAGGTTAACTAATGACATTTCCTCTTCATTTAGTGGTTGTCAGTGTGTGTATTTCTATGTGTGTGTCTGCAGTGTAGTTTAATGTTCATGTGCTGTGGTGTGCATGGCACTTACTGTACAAGAACACAGGGGTTACACACCAGATCGCTCTGTGCTGTTTCCTCTTGTCTTACATCGAGAGTCAGTGGAATATAAGGGGTAGAAAGGTTTTCGGCTCAGAAGTTGAGAGGTACAGGGCCAGGTGTGTCTGAAGTGTCTAGTGTGCGTGTCCGGAAAAGCTGGGTGAGTGCGAATACAGAAGAGATAAGTACAGTACATTGTTTGGCCAGTAACCTCACTCCATCGCTCTCTCCTTGGCTCTGTCCCACACTTTTAGCACCAGTTCCAGCTGTCTCAACAGCCCCAACAAACTCCCGGTAGAGACCCACTATCTCCTTTAGTTTGTCCATAGGCTCCTGGTTGTCATCGTCATCATCATCCCTGTGGACCATACTTGCGTTGTGGCATACATTACAGCCAGGGCAGGGGTTTGTTCGCAGACAGGCAGCTGATAATTGAACTAGAGCACTGAAGCTATTGGACAATGAACGTAGCGCTTCATCAGGAGCCCAGCCCACCCGTGTGGCTCGCTGACACCCAGATGCCAATCGTCGAGCCTCAGCCTGGAGGAGGCTCCTTTCCGCCTCTGTCATGGCAGCAGGGCTCATCCCAGTACAGTTTGAGCTTAGAGCTGTGTTGGTACTGCCTTCACTTCCATTGTGGTTTAGGTCAGGCTCTACTTTTAAGTCTTTCTCACCCTGCTTTGTTTCTTGGCTCAGTGTTTGTTGTTGGTCAAGTGATCCCTTATCTAAGACCACCAGAAGCTGATCTATATCTTGACGTAAGGAAGCAAAACCTCCCTTCAGCCCACCGTAATTCTTATTGGTGAGAGAACGAAGCGGACCACCAAGTGAGGTTGTCGGGGAGACTGGACATGAAACAAGGGGGCTGAAGTCGGAGGAGGCAGTAGAGAAAGTAGACAGCGGACGAGGATTGTCCCTCAGTAAGGACAGGATGTTGGGGTTTGGAGAGGGTGTTGTGGGAGAGGGAATAGCTACGGGTTTGGGTTTAGGCCGTGTTCGACGAGAGAACTCGTAAACCGTAAGCTCCTCATCAAAGCTGACACCATCCTCTGCGTCTCCGCTGAAACAGTTGGCATAAACAGTGCGGCAGCCGCAGGACTCTCGATGCTGCTGTGGTGGAGTGCTGTCGGCGAGTGAGGAGGTTGGTGAGTCACCTCCTATTTGCATGCTGGAAACCCCCCCGAGCCCCACAGCTGAGTGTGGCCGTGACTGAGGCTGCTCTGAAGAGACACTGCCACGGAGAACAGTGTTTTCTTTAAAATTTAGATTAGGGTGTGATCCATTTGTCCCATTGGCCTTTTTCATGTGTGAGGTCAACTCCTGGGCCTCTTTGATGGTGGCTATGACAACTTCAGCCCCTTCATCTAAAATGTTCCCTTTCCCTCCCGATTTTGAGGCCACAGTGTCTTTTTCCTTAACAGGGGTCTTGTTTAAGTCTGACAAACCGCTAGCTACTGACAAACCAGAACCAAAGCCAGATGTGTCTCCATTGATTGAGCTGGTGGAGGGATAATCCAGAGTCCCTAGGATTTCTTGAGAGCGAGTCATGTACCAAGGTAGAGCCTGGATCTTCCCTCTTAAGGCAGAAGCTGGCAGTCTGCCTCCCAGACTAGAGGAGCTGGTTCTCAGGTCTGATCCTGACCCAGACCTTCCCGGTTCTCTAATTTCAAGGCCTGCAACACCCTTGGAATTGGTTGAAGTGAGAGAGGTGGTAAGGGTGAGGGGCGCATCTGAGTTTTTGGGTGAGAGGCTTTCATGACTTAAAGAAACCCTCCTAGGTCCTGACTGGATGCTTCCATTGCGGGTGCTCCAAGGATGGATTCCATTTGGTGGACTTACACTATCCTTAAAAATCCCTTTGTTTGGGTCAGTGGGAGACACGGGAGAGCTAGCAGGTAGTGATAAGGGGTGAAAATTGCCAGAGGTGGGTTTGGGGGGTACTGGAGGTGGAGCTAGCTTTGTACCTGAATTAGACCGAGGAATAGGGGGTAAGTTTGGTGGCTTCTTTGTGGGCAGGACACTTTCATTGCTTATTTCTTCAACTTTAGATGTCTCCTTTGAGTCAGAAATGTATGCTTTGTCTTTATAACTAACATGTAGTCCATTCTCCTGTGTGAGATTGCGTTTTGTGGTTTCCTCAGTTTGCAGTGCGGTAACAGATAGCGGCTGCTGGCTGCATCGTACAGCTGTGATCAGAGGTGACGATAGAGGCAGCCCACCTGCTCCAGATGTAACAGACTTAAACTCCATGGTGTCTGGCTCCATCTCCAGGAGTTCAGAGGAGAGTCGTCCAGATGCGTCACCATTGCAGTGTGCATATGATCGCCCATGCTGGGGTGACTTCTGAGGATTGTGCTGAGGTTTGGGGGGCAGCTGGGGCTTAGGCGCCAGTGGAGGTTTGGCCTTAATTTCAGGTTTCTGAGATGGCTTTGGTGGACTGGGCTGTTGGTTTGTAAGCTGATTTGCTGGACTTTTAAGCGACTCCACTTCCTTTTTGACTTTAGAAGGTAGAGCTTTATTGGTGAGAGCAGAGGGTGGCGTTTTTCCAGATGCCACTGGAAAACCGTTCCAGCTGCCACTCAACCGATTAGCATTTCTCCGGTCAGCCAACTCCGCATCTGTGAGAGACCGAGACAAATCAAAAAGAGGAGCACAGACAGAGACTGGCATCAGTAAATGAACACTATAAATCTTCATAATTATGTCTCACAGTTGTTCATGTTAGTGGAAAAAAATGGAAAAATACATCACCTATGATAAGATCTGAGGTATAGTGGTATACTGTTTCAAGATATGCTCTGATATAAATAGCAAAGGGTTATTATACCATGTATTTGCCTCCAAAAATATAACTAGACACAGAAATCTCAATACTTTCTTTCTCATTCATGTCATTGAAATTGTTGTTTGATTTATACCTAGTACTTTTTTTATGTACCAGCTTCTTTTATACTCCTAATTTCTTTTACAAATACTACCACAGAAATGACTTAATATTTCAATCATAATATAAAATTAAGGGTTGTATCTGATAAATAATAATTATGTAACACTGTAAACCCTGATACCATGAAACTATGAAACCCTGAAAATTTCAGAGCCCTGTAATCCTCTAAGGTTCTTTATAAAATCCTGACAAGGATCTTATTAATTTCTCTGACAATAATGTACAGGACTATACAGAACAGTTAGGCCACCGCTAGCTATGTTGTTTTTACATTGCTGTAATAACCAAAATATCTATTTATTTAAAAAAAAAAAAAAAAAAAAAAAAATAGAGGGGAATATCATGCATGGCATTAAAAATTTCCCCTAAAATATAAACTGCACAGCTTCAACAGGAAACGACATTTAGTATGATTTGTTCCCATGAAAAAGCAGCCCAAACAATAAGAAACACTGGACATGTGCTGAATGAATTCTGGTGTAAAACATTAGCAGATTAGTTAAGTAAATCTCATAATGTTCATGCGGAAGAATTCTAGACATTTTAAGTTCAGTGGAAGTTCATACTAAATACTGTATAGAGTTGCAGAAAACAATATTAGACCATCAAAAGTCATCAAAAACAATGGTTATGCAATCAAGAATTAATTCCTGTGTGTATCATGTGACTAAAACAGACAGAAAGGAAATCCTGGAATGCCTAAAAGTGCTGTTTTTGTCAGTACAATGCCATAGATATTGATGTAAGAACTTATGTTATTTTGGTTATTAGCAAGAAAACCATGAAAAATGGATAGATATCAGCTCTTAAATTAAACTCTTATGAGCTATTTTTATTGTTATTATTATATTTGTCCAAGCAAATGCACCTTTAGTTGTACCAGGCATTAAAATGAACAAGAAATTGAAGAAAACATAGGGTGGTCTAATAAATAATATATAAATATGTATATGATATAAATAAATGTATATCATGATATTCTTGCTAAAACAACAAACCTACTTGTAGCCTGGAACTTTTGCACAGTACTGTAGCTTGATGTGTAAAATAAAATGACTAACCTAAGATTTACTTGACCTGGTCTTGCATTGTATATCATTGTTACAACAAGATCAATTAGACTTTAAGGGTAGAGATGAGATTGCAATTCTTAGACCAGAAGTTTTTATAAAGCAGCAAAAAATAAATAAAAATAAACAAACCTGATAGATCAGGAACTGGGGGAGTAAATCTCTCCTGCGCATCAAAAAACTCCTCCTCGGACTCTGAAGCACTCTCTTTGACCAAAAGCGCTGGCTTGGGGTTGGGTGAAGGTGTGAGGAATAGGCCCTCTTCATCCTTCGAGAGGCGCTGCTCTGCATGTGCTGTTTTGTGCCCAGGAATTGAACTTGTCCTTACTGGGACTTTAGGGGGTATCTTTTTCTTTTTTTTAATGGGTGATCTCTGAAAAGGCATGCTGTCAATCAGTCTCAAATCTCTAGAGCTAGGGATCTTAGAAATACGTCTAAGCGTCTGCATTCCCTGCTCTTCCTCATCCTCCTCATCATCGTCACTAGTAGCCTCAGGCGGGCTGGGGAGGAAGTCCGCCTTAGAGAGTTCAGCAAAGCAAAGGCAGGAATTGTCATTTCCACGGTAGTTGAGGTTAGTGGGTCGCAGGGGGCCTTGGTGGCGTTTTGGCTCCAGGAGGTAGGGATGGTGGACATCCAAGGCTGGGACTTCCTCACCTGTGTGGGGTCCACGAAGACGAGAAGGGGCTTTGGCTGAGGCACTGCTCTCCTCTAGGGCAGCACTCAGGGAACCACTGGAGAGGCTGGAGAAGCTGCTGGTGACCCGTGGGTCTGTGTGGTACCAGGTGTTCTCCAAATTCATGTCCTCATCCATTACAGTAAATTTGCGCAGACCACTTCCTGTTGCTCCTTCCTCTTCTCCCTCATTTTCCATACCTTCTGTTGTCACTATTATCTTCACTTCCTGTTTGCCTTTGTGCTCCTCTCTCTCTTGTCTTTCTTCTTCTCGTCTCTTCTCCTCCTCCTCTCTTCTTCTTTCTTCCCAGTCCTGACTTGCTGGGTCATGGCGTTGAGAATCCATCGGATCATCCTCATCTGATGAGTCATCTGAATCGCTACAGCAGCGAGACACATAACCTAATAACACCAAAAAATACACCAGAGGCAAACAAACCCCAGAAAACATGTTAGTGTATGAGTGGACAAAATATGTATTATATTAGGATTATATTGCATGACTCGCATTTCTAACAGTACCCGTACTTGCTGGTGACATTCATCAACATGTGATGTGAAAATGTCTATCAAATGGCCATAGCCAGAAAGTGATTAATTTAAGTGAAACAGTTTTTGCTCACTTGATAGGGATTCATAGCACACGCCCTCTATAACGGCGAACCTCCCACACACACCTTCTTCAGCAGGTATCCGGTGCACCCTCACTTTTGGGCGCCCCAGACGGAAGACATTGACAGTGGGATCCACCAGGAGTCTGCAGTAGCCTCCTAGCAGACACGCTAAGTCTTTGGCTGCCAGAGAGTCCATCAGTAAGGCAAATGGCTGCGAAGGGTGAGGGCATTGTAGAAGATAAGGTAAAGTGGCAGTGACAAAAGCCAAAGGGTAAGGAGAAAAGGCAATAGAGTGGGAGAAAGAGGGAGAGATAGTCACGTTTGAGTCCAGTGAAATAGCTTTACTTAGCTACCACGCATCCCCTTAGGCTGCGCACTGACTGTGTCTTGAAGAAGAAATGATTGACCTATATTTACTCTAGCATGAGCTGTGGCAGGAGTATGGAGTGGGGAGTGAAAATCCATTTTTCTTATCTGTGTCAGTGTCTAAGTGCCTACATATTGGTGAATAACGGAGCCTACGATCTTCCATACCTTCATATCGTGCAGTGAGATGCGCAGCAGGCTGACTTTATCTGACTCAGAGAGGAGCTCCACCCGGCTGATGCTGCTGAACTCAACCAGCGTAGAGATCACATTGAGTTTGTGGTTGATGACCTGGCTCATCCCATACTTTGCTCCTACCAGGAGGTTGACTAATACTTCCCTGTCCTGAAGCTGAACATAGGAGTAGAAATATGGGGAAAGAAAAGAAAGAGCAGGCAATGAAATGAGAGGAGGAGATGATAAAATGAAAAACAAGCCCATGAAGGGTCTGAGGGTTAACTTGAAGTAAGTGGTTATGTTACAAAGCAAATGAAGCAACAACACCAACCCCCATCAGGCTTTACAGTCTTACCATCATAGTGGCTGTGTAAGACCTCCCCCCATATGAAATGAGCTCTCCCAGCTGAGTGAGGTAGGCCAGTCGAGCCTGGGAAGCAGATATGACCTAAAACACAGCATCCATCAAGAATGAAAGAGAAATAAGAAAAAGAGTAGAAAAAAAAGCAGGAAATGTCTCTGTTGACTGTGACCACTACAGACAATAACACTCCAATCATTTTCTCAGAAAAATTACCCATGAACAAGACTTTCATAACTCTGCCACCCACCCAGTGTTTTGCTCAACAGCATCCTGTCGCTCCATAAACCTCAGGGAGATTAACCACAATTCAAAGTGTGGCTAAAAATGTCCTTAAGCTTCTATTAAACTGTCACTATCTGCCACTTCCTATCTCTCCATACTCGCATGCACTCATCCATCAGTCTGTATCTACCTTCTGGCGTGGCTCTAGAAGGGACTGGATCTTTTTGAGGTGGTAGCTGATGGCTTTCCTCAGGTCCTTCTCCCTCATGTTACTAAGCAGCGTGGGAGAGATGAAGCTATCCAGGCCAAACTCCTTCCTGTCATTTCGATGAAACAGAGGAAAGAAAATGATGTAGGTGGATAAATGCTGACTGGCTATGTTACTGTTTTATATAAGTACATTACTTTTGTTACCTTAGTTCTTACAGATAGTACAAGCTTTGTATACAAGTGGGTTGTATTTAGTATCTCATTGATTTTAGCCTCTTTCTACACTACATACACTGCTTCATTTGATTTCTCTAAAGCCTAGTAAACACTGGTGCAGGATTTGGACTCTGACACACTAATGTAATGCTGCAGAGCAGTGATCTACCTAATCTAAGCAAACTGCTGCAGAAATACCTTGCTGAACAAAGCAAACATACTGCAGCTCACTAAATCCTCGCATGGACTTACATTTTAGAAACACAATGTGCTGTGTGCTTTGTGTTACTGCACATTTATCACGTTGTACAGGATTCAAATACAAATGAAGCCTTGAAGGTGAGGCAAATATTTTCTACATAGCTCAAACATTGTGGCTCCACCTCAACTGACTGACAGTGGAGATGTGATTTTGTTACATAGTGATACTAATATTTATTTATTTAACTTTTATTTAACCAGGTAAGTTAATTGAGAACTGATTCTTATTTACTATAACAACCTGGTCAAAGGGCAGTATACAAACAGAATCAAGAGCAACATATGTGACATGTAAAGCAAACAACTGGACAGATTAAATATACAACGAACAAACAGGATGGACAGCAGAACCAATCACAATGACATAATAGAAAAGCTAAAAATTAAAAACAGCTAAAAACTTAACCAAGCTAAAAACAGGTGCAGTGGAGAAGTGTGTCTCTCAATGATCTTTTAAATAACAAGAGTAAATATATAAAATATTCTTATACTTTATATGTCTAGGTTTTTATCTGTGAAGTAATGCATAAGTTAACCTAAAAGGTGACAGAAATGAGAAGTCATTTACAATGACTTCAAAATAAAAAAAGAAAAAGTGAAAAATTAAGCCAATACCCCTGCCTGATTGCACAACACTTTGCCCTTCCTGCTCACTGAAGTCCTGCCTACCCACAGATTAATTTTGAGTCTTAACTTTAAATCGTTTTTAAAACATCTCAAAAATTTGAAAAAAATGCAAAAAATTGAGAGAAAGGCACATGTATGAATAATGTTTGTTTGGACAAATTTTCAATGATGAAATTTTCAAAAAAATATATTTTAAAAAATCCCAAAAGTTTCAAAGTCAGCCATCAAATTGTGCACTACACCTCTCCTAGTGATAAAAAATAATGTGTGAAATTTTGAAAAGAATTGGGTGAACAGTGTCTGAGAAATGAGATGGAGAAAAATCTCAGACAAACGGGTAGATGGAATTCCTGGTCCTCCAGATCTGACAGTTGTAATTTATTTGAAGCATTTTTTTTTTTTTTCAAATAATATTTAAATTAATGTTATCTTGACTACATCCCATTATAAGATGGTGAAATGATTAAATGAGTATTTTGCTGAGCATAACAATAATATTTGTAGACACTTGGGAAATGGAAATGTCAAAATTTCCTATGTTATGTGCTATGATAAAGTAAAAAAAAACAAACAAAAAAAAAACATTGTTGTTACAAGCATCACCCATGATTGACAAACACACATATGACTCACGTAATACTCTTGATAGAGGTCCGGGTCTGTCCACAACTGTCTAGTCTCTCATGCATGTGCAGGGCAGCGAGGCGCAGAGCAGTGTTACACTTCATCTCAACAGCAAAACGCTCCTGCAGGACATCCCCAACACTCTGGAAACAATCACAGAAAAATGGAGACAGGCATTAATTGTAGCATTGAAATAAACCACTAAAAATACCATATTTGTTTAAAACGACATACTGAGATACACTTAATGCACACACACTTTACAAGATACACAACTCATAAGCATCAGTGTAAGTAAACCAACACTGTGATGCTCCAACTGTCATTGATACAGCAAAACAAACACAGCAGGAGGGAAGAAGAATAAATCATCATGACATAAATGGATCACTCAAAGGTTTATTATAACACAATAACACATAAAGACCTGTGGCTTTAATGCTTGTCATCCAAGGATGAAACACAGTTGAGATACATCATAGCACCATACAAGTGGTTTATTCATCGTTCATTGTTGAGTTATATTTTAAGACTTCCACTGAACTGATTTAAAAAAGAAACAGACTGTTTTTACTGTTTTTTTTTAACATTTAGACATGTTTTCACAGGTAAGTACAGAGATAGGTGGGTCAAAAACAGCTCAGCTCAAAAGATAATACTCATAGCTTCACTGATGAATGCAAGGATGAACAAAAGTCCTTAAAAATCAACAAAGAGGAAGAAAAACAGACATGTCATAATGGAAACATGATGGAGGGTGTTTCTCTGACCTGTAAAAAGAGGTACTCAAAGGCAGAGGGGTCATCCTGCAGCAGGTCCACAGGGTCTTTGGGGATGAAACACACCCTGAATAGACATCTGTAATCATGGGAGTCTTTTTTCTGCACCACCTGGTTGAAACACAGGACAGAAGGATAGAACAATGTTAAGGGAACATCCCTCTCAATTCTTGATGGAGAGAACACTGTTATTATAGTATTTAAAATGCACACGCATGAATCTTCTTCACTACTTTTAACTAAATGGTGATCTGTGTCCTGTTTGTGTTCAGGTTCATATGTGTCAATGTTTCCTTCACCTTTTGTATGAGCTCGTCTTCATGCAGCAGCAGCAGTTTGGTGATGCTGTATTGTTGCTCTAGCACCAGGGCAAAGTACTCAATGGCCCGGATGGACAGTTTATCCTTCAGAGTCAGAACAATGTCCTGGAATGGTGAAAAAACAACATTTCAGACCCCCTTAGACAAACATGTTTCATCCCAGTGTGCAGATGGCAGATGGTCAAATTTGATTGCCCTCTGTCTCCCTTTAGCTCACGGTACAAGTTAAAACACAACAAATACAAAACAATGTTGCCTGTACTCATGAAGATTACTTTATGAAGTTTTCTGTTCCATTGTTAACAGTGCACAGAGTACATCAGACATCTAAAATCTAGCTCAGCCCTCATAACACTCAAGCTCTGCTTAGAGACATATGCTTTTCCTCTGGAAAAACATGATAATGTATATTTTCCTGCAGAAACTATCACAATGATGTGATTATTTGAAGTGTACCCAGACAGAAAACTGTTTCTACAAAGGTGTTTACACTAAAATCTATGTAAAAATGTATGAATGTAAGATGTGTGTTGATGATGGCATAATTTTGTTTATTAATGATATTGTCAAGATAGATGCTATCAATCTTCAGTGAGTCATTTAGATGATATTAGCTTTCATAAGTCACACTACTATTGACAAACACATCACCACCCCTGCAGATGATGCAGTCACCTTTTGGCTGCATTTGCAGATCATCAATAGTGAAGCTGTTATAGCTTTTCAAAGATTAAAATGATGACCTTATCTTCTACCCACTCAGAAAAGTCCCCACTTGGATTGAACTTAGTAAATAGTTCAGATCTTTCCATGGAATAATCAGATAGAACAAGTTATTTAACCTTAAGTAATGCTGTGAGTAGCCTCTCATTTCTTAAACAACCATCATTTTTCAGATTGAAACTGTTTGAGTGACTGGAACATCAGGTTCAGAGCAGAGGGGGATGAAGTGACGCACTCATCATGCCTAGTGCCTACTGTGCAATCTCTCCACTAAAGACGAGATGGACCATCAAGGTTTTTTAACAGCATTCATTTCTAAAGCCTGCATCTATGATGGTATGGGAGTGTATTAGTACCTATGGAATGGGCATCTTGCACCAAAGCAGAAAGCATACACATTTTAGAGAAACAAAAATTCCCATGCAGATAATGTGTTTTTCAGGGACAGCCTTAAATATTTGTGCAAGACAATGTTAAACCACATACTGCATCTATTACAATAGCATGTTTGCAGTAGAAGAGTCTGGATGCTGAACTGACCTGTCTGCAGTCCAGACCTTTCATCAACTGAAAACATTTGACGCATCATGAAACAAAAAATATAACAAAGAAGACCCAGGATTGTTGAGCAGCCACAATCCTATATGAGACAATATTGGGATAACATTCTCCTCTGTCTCTCCAGACACTTACAGACTGGTGTTAAAAAAAGAGGAAATGCAACACAGTAGTAAGTTTTTGAAGACTTGTTGCTGCCATCAAACTCAAAATTACCTTATTTTTTTCTTAAAATGGTACATCTTCTCTGGTGAAACATGTGATGTATTTTTTATGATCTCTTGTGAGTAACATATGGGTAATCATTCTATTCAAATGCATTTACAATTTTCAGCTTCTGTGGAATTAGGGGTGTATATGTGCCTGGTTTTGCTCTAAGGCTCTATGTCCTTTTAAATACAAACCTTGACCGTGGTGGTGTTGTCAAACTTGAAGGCCTTTGTCTGTCCATTCTCCAGATAGACTTTCAGGACATTGGGCAGGAAGAGAAGAGAGTTTCCCTGGGGAACAGAAGTCAGAGATATGAGTGTGGTTTTACGAGCAAGACATCAAAGATGAAGCAGGGCAAATTATATAGCAACTCATAAACTGGAACAAAGAAAGAGTGATCCATAGATCCAGAAGTGACATTCATTTAGGAGAGGCTGTGAGTTTTTGTAATGACAGCCATTTTTCTGTGTCAAACTAGATTTTCTCACCTGAGTGTGCCCGTTGACCACCACCTCCTCTGCAAAGCGCACTTTAACTGGATTATTCCTCAGACGAGCTCTCTTCTCTGCTGACATGATGGATGACTTGGGATTCTGCAACACAAAGACGTGCCAATGCCTTTATGTGATGGCTGAACCATGTCACACACTGGTTAAAGCATACATGTAAGAACTGAAACAGTTTGAGTCCAGTAAACTGAGCCCAAAGCAGCCGAAGCAACCTTAACCACTCATACTGTATTTTTATTTACACATGACAGTCTGAGAGTTAATCCATGCAGAAGATGTGAGCTTACGGTCACATGCTTAGAAACACACGGGAAGCTTATGTTTAAATGAGGCGTGGTGCTACGATTCTTCATGAATGTGTGCGTGTGTGCGTCTGTGTTGACAATCAATGTCTTCTTTGTACTTACTGTCATGTGCCGTAGGATAGTCACAGTGATACAATCCTCCATCTCCCTACATCACACACAAACATATGCAACACACACAAGGAGACATCATTATCTTTCTGACCAGCTGTCAAGTAAGCACTTTCTCCTCTGACCTTTGACATGTTAAGCCTTTCTCTTGCTGCCTCACGCGCAAATACATTGACCCATGAATCATTCACATGCTTTAAGAAATGCAGTCAGCAAACAATGGACAGCGTCTTATGACACAGTATTTAGTCACTGGATGGACTGGACACGCTGGAGATATAAAGAGAGAGAGAGAGAAGATAGATAGATAGATAGATAGATAGATAGATAGATAGATAGATAGATAGATAGAT
>JAPTGZ010000002.1:25203025-25222039 GCA_029814645.1 Fowleria isostigma
CAGACAGACAGACAGACAGACAGACAGACAGACAGACAGACAGACAGACAGACAGACAGATAGATAGATAGATAGATCGATCGATCGATCGATAGATACATACATACATACATACATATATAAATATATATATATATATACACAAATATATACACAAATATATATGTGCATATATGCATACACAAATATATATGTACATATATGCATACATAGACATACATACATATATATGTACATAGGTCTATAAATACATACAAACACATAAATACATACATAAGATATATACTCTGCAGTTGTTCTTCTGACCTTAAGATGTCATTATACATACATACATACGTACATACATATATACACACATACATTCATACATACATAGATACACACTCTGCAGTAGTTCTTCTCACCTTAAGAAGTTTTCCACCTGCTCCTCGCTCAAATCCTCCAGCACTGTATCATTAATCTGCAGTACCTGGTCCCCTGGGAACAGTATCCCATCTGCAGGACTCCCTATGCATGCACACACACACACACACACACACACACACACACACACACACACACACACACAATGAAAAGTGTGAGCCCTTGCGTAAAACAAAAACACAGCTGCATATGTAGGCTTGCACTTTCAGATAAAAGGACACACACACACACACACACACACACACACACACACCCTCAGACACACAAAATGACACACATGGTTATTCAACATGGCTGACTCAACAGTGTTCAGCTGAGCTCTCCAGGATGTGAGGGGTTACAGTTATTCTGGGTCTCTTCCAGCTCGGCTCTGCTCTGCTTTCTCTAGTTATTTATACTCATTTGTCTTCAGGCAAGAGAGCACGACCGAGGCACAGCAGTTTCAGCTTACGCTAACATACACACACCAACACATGGACACAGAAGGGTGGATGTATGTGTAAACAGCCACACTATTTTCACATACCCTGTCTGACTGGCAAAGCCCTGCCTGTCCCTGATTTTTGACCCACTGACGGCATGCCACGCTGCTTTGAAAGCTTATAGGCACGCACACACACGGGGAACACATTCTCTGGCTCTTGCCAGACAAGTCAACCCCCCTCTGTGGAGCTTTCATGTCAGCTCTGCCAATATCCTGATCTCTGCGGTTTTTCGCGTCCCCTCCTTTTTCATCCACTGCTTTCCTTCTGCATTCCCCTCCTCACCAACAGGACCTCACTCACTGACTCCTCCCAGGCCCAAAGGCGTCACCCATCCTCCCTCCCTTTGCATCTTCACACTCATTATTTTTGCTCTCTTTGGCCAGATTTACACTTTAGTTGTTACCTCTACCCTCCTGGGTCTCTCTGTTGGCATCTTGTCTCTCTATTAACTCTTGTCATCTGTTATCACCTCCTTCTCTCACCTTCTTTCCCTCTCACTGTTTTTCTTTTTGGCAGGATACAGCAATTACTGAGGTGGTGTCAGAGTGAGACCCTCCTCGGGGCATTTATCAGCTTATTGAACATTAAAAGTAATGGATCAGCATCTCTCTTTCGCACTCTCCCTCCCACTCTCACTCTCGGTCACTACCCCCTATCAAAGTTCCCTAAATGAAGAGTGATTGGATTTAGAAGCGATGAGCAGGTGGCTCTGTTGTTTCTGTGGCTTCTCTGGCACTGTGCCTTGCAGTTTGAATGCCAGGAGAGTCGATTTGTGCTGTGTTATGTGTGTGTGTGAAAGAGAGAGAGAGAGAGAGAGAGAGAGAGAGAGCACGCGCGCGCGAGAGAGAGTAAATCTGACTTGCTGATGGTGATGCGCTGTTGCATAAAGCAGGTGGCCTTTTGGAGAGGAGGCTGGAAAAACAAAGTGCACTCATCCACACAGACAAACACATACAACCCATCAAACCCATGTACCTGTGGCGATGTCCCTGACCAGCAGGGGTGGGTCAGTGGTGAGGGTGAAGCCATGTCCAGTACTGCTGTCTAGGACCGGGTCCCTGGTGATCTGCAGTGTCAGCTTGGCCTGGAAGTTCTGATTGGACAGACTGTTGGAGCGCTGCGACCTCCCATCGCCGAGCAACCGCTCCCTGAGGAAGGGGGGGGGTGACATGTAGGTGACAGGTTAACCAACCAGTGAGGTACTACTGTGATCATGGAGAATTTAATCCAGTTTGATCAAAGAAAACACACGTCACTGCTGTAAACATTCAGGAAAAACTTGTTTTTCTCTATGCAGTAAGCACATTAAGGTAAAAGGAAACATCAGCAGGTTTTTGTGCTCACAGTGATATTCATCATCCTACTGTAATACTAATGTTGTAGCTCGGGTAGACTTTTATGTACTGTTACTTTACTAAATGAGTCTTGAAAGCATGAGAACAGCCGACTCCATGTTATATCAATCAATATGCTTTATTTCTCTCTCAATAAAAAAAAAGAGAAAAAGCACAGAATGTCCTTTTTCTTTTAAGGCTGATTCCTCCACCCATAACAACAACCAACCCCAGCTTACACGCACACTAGCCAAAAATAAAAACTAAATGTTAAAACATGACAAGAATAACAAGCAACAAATTAAATTATTATGAAAATAAATCTCATCTCATTCTACTGTCAAATCATTTACTCTGACTGTTATAATAATATTGATGATACAGTTATTATTTACTGCAGAAGACCCATGCATTGACATTAAATATTGGAACACTCAAGTATATTGCCCTCCTGTTTAGATTTTGTGATTGCAAGGGGCCAATTCGACATAAATAAATATACAAAAATAACTCATAATGAAAGATACCAATTGAACGTCCTGGAGATGAGGGGGTCATAACAAGACAAAGGCTACAGTTAATACAGATGATTATTATAACTGTACAGGATTTTTGTTTGCGAGACTGAAACTATTTGTTGTCCCAAGCAAATTGTCAGAGGATCACCTGAGTCATCTTTTGTAAATGCTACTCTGAGTATCTGGTTCTTTGACATTTACAGTCACATTCTCACAGTCACCTGCTTAAGAGGTAAAGTGCCACAGCAAACTTGAATTTAAGAAGCAAAGAGATCAGTTGCTATTTGTAATAACACAAACATTTTGGATTGTATATCTGAATAGCCATTGCCAAAGAATGTGTCGTGACCTACATTTAGTTTGCAGAAAGTGGGTTTATTTTGATTACAAAACAAATTGTGCTTCATCAAAATAACATGTTTTACACATTTAGAGTAATATTAACCCATAAGGACCATTGCTACTTTTGTGGTAGTTCCCAAATGATTTTTTTTCTCTCTATTTAGCCTTTTGTATGTGATTTATCAACATTTATTATAATATTATACTCGGTTATGCATTTTTCAATGAAAATCATATATTTTCCCATATTTAACTTACTGATCTTGTAGATGTTCATAAAAGCTCAGATTATAGTTGATTGTCATAATATCAGAAACTGAAAAAAAATAAGAAAATGTGACTTTCTACAAAATCTATCATTAACTGAATATAAACTAAGTGTGTCCATCTACTGTCACTCATCAAACTTCATTGGTTTTACTGGTAAATTAATCGAACATACAAATAGGTCGTAAATTTTTTGTAACTGAGTGTGATTGTTACTGTATATATCAGACTGTGAATGCAACGACGTGTAGCACTGTTGCCCAAAACAAATTTCCCACATGGGACAATAAAGTCCTGATCCTGATATCTAATGTCCATGAAAAGATGACAAACTGCATACACCAATTACTGACACAGATTGACAGGATCAACAGGTATTAAACATTTTAGATCAGTAGATGGCTTTGGTCACCAGTGGCTGTTTGTTCTTTTATGGCTTAAAATGATGAAGAAATGAGATTGAGGAACATTGATTTATGAACAAAAAAACAACTGCTGTTCATCTAGTCATGCAGTTCCTATTATTTATAAATGAGGCCTGTTGTGAAGTGGGTCACGATGATTTGATATTATTTAAAAAAAAAAAAAAAAAAAAAGAAAAATTGGAAAGCACTCATCTGGGTTGAGGCTTTTTCAAGTGTAAGGTGGAGACCTGAAGCCAATAATTTACAAAGATTGAAAGTGGACTTTAAGGGAGGTAGGAAGAATTAAAATATTCAGCAGATAAACTCTGCACTTCAAAATTAACAATATTTGCATATTTAGTTTCCAAATTTTTCCAAGAAGATGTCAGTGTATCGATTTTCACACATGGTTGTTGACCTTATTGTTAAAAAGCAATATTAAACTCAGTTACATAGTGAAGAGTATTTTTACACAACCTGCCTAGAAAATCCCATATACATATTTCATCAGACTGTCTGTTGCTTTGATTCCAGGAAGTATTGAGTATGGGCAGGCAATATTTATCCAATGTCACAACAATTATTTCCACTCATATATGCTTTAATTTTTCACCAGATTTTGTATTGATGATAGAAGAGTCAGACCACTGTGTAAAGTCATCTACAGTACATCCTGAACATTCTCCATGCAGTTCTGGTCTGGATTCTGTGTGACCAATCCATGTGTGAAAATCAAATATTATGCTCATGAAGCTATTTACTATTTAAGCCCAATGAATCCTAACATTGTCTAATATTAATGCTTCCTATCAAATTGGTAGTTGTTTAAAAAAATGAGAAACTACTCAGTTAAAGTTAAAGAACTTGTTGCAGCTCAAACATATTAAAGACTGCAGTATTTTCCAGTGCATGGCTACTGTCTGTTATTATAATTGAGTTGAATCCAGGTGAGGGAATGTTATTGTTTCCATGTCTTATGACATTATTATCAGCCAATTTATACATAAACTATCAATAGTTATTTAAGTAAATAAAAGAGGCAGAGCCACAGATAGATATGCTGCTGTTGATGGGGCTAAAAACACAAATATTCAGGCATCTTTGAGAAAATAGGTTTGTTTCAGCTTGGTTTTTATCTTTTAATTCAGAACCACATATTTGGTTGTTTTACATCATTGACCGTGGGAGTACACATTAACTGTTTGTGTTTTGCTCAAATGGAAATGAAATATTTTCCCTGAGGGTTGCTGTGTCGGTCAGCTAGTCGTGACACAGTGAGACTTTTATCCCCGGGAATGACTTAGCGAAGAGTTTGCTCTGCACCGCCTACTTTGCTGAGAATGAGAAACCACTTGGAGGACAACAAGGGAATGAAGGGCTCTTGAAAGCATATTTGTGGCTCACTCTGGGGTGTGTTTGTGTGAAAGAGGGACAGTCAGGTTTTCAATATGTACTCAACTATGTGTTGGTATGTGGATGTAAAGAGGGATCTCGTGTGGTGTGCTCATACCAATACAATCAGCTTAATTCATTTTCATTTTTGATTCCTAATTCTATAAAGGCATTTGACAGCAAAATAGATTGTTTACTCAGTGCATTGGCTGAAAAACTCTCCTTGTGCTGCTACTTTTTAAATTATACTGCATATACCACACATCCCACATTACTTTCCCACTACAGGGTCTGGCAGTAAGCCTAGAAATAGATGATGCTGTTTTCTCTTCTCTCTATCCCAAACTTATTTACTTTTTTGTACTATTTGTCATTTTGTTTGTTGATGATGCAGTAGTTTATGTGGGGTATGTATTACTGCTACCGTTGGCTGTTTTCTGGATCAAACTCTCTTCTGTTTTCTTCCTGAGAACACACAGAACCTTCAAAAAATCTGCCCAAACATATAGACAATATTATACTTATGTTAAAATCAAGCTATTCACTGATTAACATAGTGAGTAAGACAACTATTGACGCCTGCAGTTTTCACTTTAAAGACTAGGGGTGTAACGATGCACTTGTTTGGACTGAACAGTCGGTTCGGGGCCTTCGATACAATACGGAGGTGTACTGAACAAATACATTTATGCTATGTGCAGAACGCAGAACACTCGCAGCTGAATTCTACATAAGTAGAGAGTAAAACTTCATTGGTCAGTGTTACACTGAAATTTGTTCTCTGCATTTAACCCATCCTAGATTGTACATTACACACACATATTGCATGCTAAGGAGCAGTGGGCAGCTGTGTCTGGTGCCTGGAGAGCAAATGGGGGGGGTTAAGTGCCTTGCTCAAGGGCACATCAGACAACATTTCTCTGCTAGTCCAGGGACTCGAACTGGTTACCCTTTGGTTACTAGCTGACTCTCCAGCCGACTGCTTAGCCATCTGAGCCATGGCTGCCCCAATATAGAAGTGGAAGTTTGAAGTACAACTACTTTGTTACCTTACTTAAGTAGAAATTTTGGTTATTTATACTTTACTGGAGTAGTTATTTTTCAGTCGACTTTTTACTTCTACTTCTTATATTTTTATGCAATTATTTGTATTTTCTACTCCTTACATTTTAAAAATAGCCTTGTTACTCCTACTTTATTTCAGCTTCTTTTCATTCGCTTATCATCATTCAAATAAAAAACTATCCAGATAAATTGTGCGATCCAGACAGAGTGAATTTGATTGTGGTTGAATGAGAAGTAACAACATACATCATTCCAACACCTATTGATTTAAATGTGATCCATCACGCCTGACTTTTTGCACCATTCCAATACTTCTATTCAACTAGTCATCGTATCTTCTGCTCCATGAAACACATGTTAATGCTCAGTAGGACACATATATGGTTATTTAATACATTTGCATTGGACTCAAATGCCTTAATTTTCAATGGGCATATATGCGGCTGAAACAGGTAGACTAGTGCATCCCATATTTTTCAACATTAAGATTTTAACATAACATTGTCGTCATTGTGGCCTTTAGAAAAATGTTTTTTGGGGAGGTGGGGTAGTGCACTATAGGCCCTTGTGGCACTGCCTAAGCTTTTGTCCTTATGGTATTTATTTTTTCCTTACATTTACTTTTATAATTTAAGTAGGTTTGAAATCAGTACTTTTTCACTTCTATTTGAGTAAAAAGCTTGAGTTGATATTCAACTTCTACAGAAGTCTTTTTAAACCCTAGTATCTATACTACCAGATAATGGATGGGAATACTTTTGACAACTCTGTACCCCTATTAAAGACATTAAAGACATTTCCTGAACTGTTGTCCATCTTTGTCATGGTTCATATCATACCTGCTAAGTGATTCTCGGGTGCGTCGTATTATGGTTCCCACCACCTGCTGCACCCGGCTGGCCCTCCGAGCTGGAGACCTGCTCCTACATCGCTCCTTCTCCTCCATTTATCTAAAGAAAGACACATCAAAATATAAGTTACAAACATAATTCCAAGAAGCAAAACACAAGCAGAAGGAAAGAAAGACAGAGAGGAGATGAAAGGATTTCTACAGACATAAAAAGAGCTCTGTCTTTTGGATTTTTGCTCCGGTTAAATTTGCATCTCGCCTGCTCTGTTTTCATGTGCAGAGTGTGTAGCTGGCCTTGAATGTGATGAATAATCAGATATATGAAAAGACAAGAAAGAAAGGTTCAGAGAGAAAAAGAGGGGGTGGAGAATCATTGCCATGCGTAACAACAACACATGTCGCACACATTTGGCTGAATGACCTGATTCATGACAACAAACAGAACACAGAAGGATAACTGAGTCATTGCACAATAATAGGATTCAGAAAGATATCGATGCAAACGTGCTATGATCTGCATATTAACTATATATAACAAGAAGTCTGCTGCTATCCGCTTTCTGCTTAGACTGCTTTTTTTAGGAAGAGTGGTGGAGAAACGATGAAGGATGGAGGGTTCAGTCAAACCCCAGAGAGGCAAAGCTGATGAGTACTGAATCCTGACCAAATCTTAAGACTTACAACTCCCTTCAGCTGGATTTTATCTGTGTCAGCCAATCAATATGCTGGCTATAGGCCTGTAGAGCTTTTGATAATTCCTTAACTTGCTTTATTATCTATTGATGGAGATATACTCTACAGTGTGTTATACAGAAGTGATGCATTACAAAGGTTTGGGGTTTTTGTGTTAGACTTATAGATACACAGGATGGTTGCAGATAACCTGATTTAGAGGATTTATTTTTCCTTTTTCAGATGAAGTTGCTTTTGTCTTTTGATATACTCTGTCTACTGGTCTGTGTGACCTCTTGAGAAAGATAGGGAAAGTTCTGGCACGGATAGGAAGAATATAGTGACCCAGACCATGATCAATGTGGCTAATGATGATGTATGCGCTCTTAAAAAATAATGATCCATTCCTTGGCCTCTGCCAGCTGCCGAGAGCTTAGTTTGATCAGCTCCCTGAAATATGAAGGCAACTTCTAAAAGCCAAGATTTGTGAAGCACAACAGTTTTCTGGCAATCTTCTACCACTGTCTGGGGGCATTTAACAACATGTCGTTGTCTAATTAATGAGGAGTGTTTGGTCATTACAGCACAATTACCTGAGTGAACTTAAAGTTCCAAGTTATGTGGAAGCAGCATACGCTGCATTGGAATCAATAAAGGATGTTTAAGCAGCACTGCACCATTAACAAGCAAATATACAACGTTCATTTGTCTTTTCCTTTTCAGTACCAACTTAAACAACTGGATTCATCTGCAGAGTTTGAGATTCATTGGTGCTCTCCACTGAAGTGAGCGCTGCTTGTACGCCAGTGTTGACTAGCCCCACTCAGCAGTAGTAAGGCACATAGCGTAGGTCTCTCCTGTAAGAGGATTAGAGGCCCGAGTTCTACACTGGTCAGGGTGTCACTTTAGCACCTTCCACTGATCTGGATTGAGGCAGATTGACTTGGATGAGGAGGGATGAGTAAGGCTAGGTAGCTGACAGCTGCACACGAGGAACTGAATGTGATTATTTACACACCCGTTCCTCATTGAGACAAGCCGAAACTGACATGTTAATCAGCTTCATACAGATCTTGAAATGTCTGCAGTTAATAGAGAGTTCCTTTCCTTTAACAGGCAGTGCTTTACTCTAATATATGTGTAGACAGTGTAGTAGGAAAATGTGTATTTGTGTTTATTGCATGTGCTGCAATCAGCGCTGAGTCAAGTGATGAGTTTTTGCTGTCATTCTCTTTTTTCTCTTGTCTCTTTTTTTTATTTTCCCCCTCACTCCCTCTCTTTCTTCCTTTCTCTTGCCCTCACTGTCCTTGCCGAGTCAGGTAGTCATATCCGATGACACACTCTGCAGGCAGCAGCAGCCAGCCATTTCTTTTTTCATAAACATTCTCATCTCAGAGAATTGAGCAAGAGATTTGCTGTCTTATGACTTCAAAAACACACATTTTTGTAATATTACTAAACCAAATGTTTAGATATTACAAGAAGAATTGTTCCTGAAATTGTCAACTTTTGAATTAAAAGATATTTTAATCAAAGATAATATGAGAATTAAAAATAAGTTCCAGAAGCAGACAAATATTTTGTCCATAGACTAATTAAAGTCAGGCTTCAAACTTCATGTGTAACACTCATATTTGAAGAAAAGACCATGTCCCACATTTTCACTGGATACTGTGAGTGTGACTCACCGTGATGTAGCTTGTCTCTTCAGGTCTCCAGAACACAAATACCCTCTCGCCCTCTGAGACATCAGCTCCGCAGCCCCTCCAGGATTGGCTGAAAAGAGGTGGAGGGGGGTCCTTGTGATCATCAGGGCCAATCCAAATCTGGTGCGGCCACCTGTGTGGAGCAGAGCAAGACAACTTGATTCACATCCACACGACAGGTTTATTATTAGATGTGAGGTGTGAGCCAGATGATGGTGGAGTCTGATTAGCTTGTATCAGCTGGATCTGCCTGGCATTTGAACCCTTTTTCTCAGTGTCAGAATGATACTCCAGTTGTTGATATTTTCAGAGCGAACACGCAAGTATGTCAAGCAAAGCAGATGTGAGTCCAAACCAGCTATGTGGTTGTGGTTTTCCAAGAGGCCCCTCCTCTGGTCCCCAAGGCTCCCGCTCTCGCTCTCTAACTCTCTCACCCATTCTCGCTCTTTCTACTCCTCCGCAGCCTCAAAACCACATGGTGATGTGGAGACGAGGCACTCCATCTCCGTCTGGTTGTCTAAATTAAAATTTCATACCGTCCAGTTCAGTTAACAGTTCTTACTGGGGCACGCTCTAAAAGCAAAGAGGACAGCCTGTGAATCCCGATGTGGTGGAGAGGGGAGTGCTGCCAGGCAGACGGAGATCTTGGCTTCTAATAAAAGAGGACGACTCTTTCATATGAACATCAGGGCAGATATGGCAGAAACCTAAGCCAGACTCTGGTTTGGGAGAAAAACACAAGGTTTGTTGTGAAAAGCTCAGTTGTTGAATCAGTGGAGACACAGAATAAACACTCTTGATCTTGTCTAAGGAAACCACCTCATTTTGCACTTGAATGTTGATTTGTGGGGTAAACTCTTACTCCCCAAGGCTTTCATCTGTAAGAGGGAGCAGAAATCAAGGATTTGATAGCCCCATCTGTGCAGCTCTTCCATCAGACCCTGTGTCCCACACACAGAGCTCTTTCATGAGACTCATGTGTCCCATAGAAAAGCCAGAAGAACACCTAGACCCACACAGACTGCGGGCCTCATGAATAATACATAGGGCTAATGCAGCTAGCTCAGCCTCCGAACGCCTCCTTCTGCCACTCTGCCAACACAGGCAACAAGAAGAGCAGAGCACAGAAGACGAAGACACGGGAAAGACGTATGGGGGGTTGCAGGGGCGAGACGGGAACAAGGAGGGGGCTCTGAGGGGCTGGGAAAAGGGGAAGGGACACAGAAGAAAGAATTGGTCAAGGCAAAGAAAGGAGAGAAAGGACAGGATATTGAAGGGGGTGCAGAAAGGGGACGATAGGGAGAGAATTTTAAAGAGGGTGAAGAGGGCAGCAGCCAAGAAATGAGTGAGTAAAGCTGTAGCAGACAAAAAGAAAGGAAAAAAGTATCTACAGTGAAATGTGAAGGAGTCTGTTTACTGAGAAGGGGGGGAAAAAAGCTGATCAATGCAGCATTTCTCTTCCAACGAGAGCAAACGGAGCCAGGTGGCAGACATCGATGCATGGTCAGCTTTTAAATTTAAAAAAATGTAACAAAAGAAAATAGCATAACATTTGTCAAGCTGTTTTAGTTTTACTCTTCTTCACTTCTAGACTTTTCTAAATGAAGAGAATGCTCTCTCTTTTTAATGATGACAGCATTTCATTTGATCTCTGACTCAAATCAAAGACAGTAAAGCCTCTGTGTCTGAAAGCTGGTGATGAGTCTGCTCCTAATCTGGTTCTGAATCAATACAAATCGTGAATCCTGTCCACCAGTGTCGTGTCCTTAAGTCCCCAAGCTGCCAGCACAGCTCATCACTGATCCTACAGCCTGTCCGGCTCTTTTACTCCTCCTTTTGCCTTATCTTCCCCTTCTATTGTTGTCGTATTAGAAGGATATTTGTGGAAAAGTGTTGTTCTAATGAAGTCTGTTTCAATTCTTTTGTCTCAGTGTGTGTATCTCATTTCACTGAAACAAACATCCTTCTCTCTGCCCTTTTTCCGCACACACTGTGTCTGTCTCTGACAAAAGAGTCAGTTATTCAGTTATGAGCACACATGCAGCTCATATAAGTGCTCCACACTGGTCTTACTCTTGTCTCAGGGGTGGAGAGGTGGCACCCGTGATTTGGCAGAGGTTGTTGTTTTTGTGCAGCCAGCTGGATGGAAGACAACTCTAAACCCAATTAGCACTGCTGGGCCAGACCGGGCCACGGCAGGTCAGACCGACATGGACTGGGCCTGGTGGACACAAAACTCAGGGTGCAGAACAAAATGTACAGTGACACAACACAATCCGTTCTCGTCGATACACAAAAAGTAATTAACTTAAAATGTTGCCGCTAAGCCGTCTATATTCCAGCATCAAGACTGGACTGGTGTACTGTGACTTACAAACACAAGACCCATACACAAACTAAACAAAATTCAAGAGCTTCATGTGATTCACAAGCACAAGAAGCATTACTCACTGACTGGACAACGGCTTTTATTTGGAAAGGACCAGTTGGATGGTATTGATGTCTTGTTCTCAATCTGTCCCACAACACACTCAAAGAGAAACACACACTCCCCCCTCCAGCCGAGTACGGCACACCGGATACAGCTGCACCACATGAGGCGCAGCAGAGCAGCGGCAGGGGTTGGTTCAGCAACTCCACAATTCATTTTGCTTCACAGTTGTTGCCAACAAAGTTGGACAGAGACCGAAGCCCAGATTCAGTCCAAGATCTCACTTGGCAGAAGATTCTATATGTATGAATATCTGGATGATTTGAGGTGTGCTGTTTTGAGTTTGTGTGAGGCAGCTGGATTGGTTTATCTTACAATGCAAAGTTGTAAAAGTGAGGAATGGCAAGTAAAGTGGACAATAAAAACTCAGAAAAGCAACTTACTGCTAGAGCCAGTAGTTTCTTGCATTACATTACATTTCAGATCAAAAGCTAATTTGATGATCTGAACCCATATTCCAACCTCTCTAAATATAAACTGTTTACCGTTTGCTTAAGTACCTACCATTAGATTCAGAAATGTTTTAGAAATACTCTGTAACACAACAAAACCATTCACAAAATATAGTTTGGGTCAAGTGACTGATACCTTCCTGTATTTGGTGTAGCTCGGCAGAAATTATTATTTTAATTGTTGAGTAATCAGCTGATGATTTGATTTGGTATTTAGTTAATTTAAAAAAAGTCAAAAATGTGTTTTCCAAAACCCTAAGATGACATCCTCAAAGGTTTTCTTTGGTCCAAAACATAGACATTCATTTTACTGTCATAGAAGTGTATAGAAAACAGAAAATATTCACATTTCAGAAAATGGAATTACTGATTATCAGAACAGCTGCTGACTAAACTAACACTCAGTAATAAGAGGTGTCAAGTAACAAAGTATAAATACTTTGTTATCTTACTTAAGTAAAAATTTTGGTCATTTATACTTTACTGGAGTAACTATTTTTCAGCCAACTTTTTACTTCTACTCCTTACATTTTTATGCTATTACCTGTCCTTTGTACTCTTTATATTTTAAAAAGAGCCTCGTTACTCCTACTTCAATTCGGCTTGTCATCGTTCACAATTTTTTAAAAATCCAGGTGAATCATATTTTGATTGTGATTGGATGAGAAGTATAAATATATATCATTCCGACACCCTATTGGTTTGTATGCAATCCATCACACCTGAATTTTTGCACCATTCCAATACTCCAATTATATTCTAGTCATCATTTTCCGCCCCATGAATCACATGTTAATGCTCAGTATCACACATATACGGTTCTTTGATACATTTGCATTGGACAAATGCATTCATTTCCAATGGGCATATATGTGCCTGAAACAAGTAGCCTAGGGCATCCCACAAATTTACACATTAACATTTTAATATAACATTATAGTTATTGTGGCCTTTATATAAATGTTTTTTAAAGGTGGGGTAGTCCACTATAGGCCCCTGTGGTGCCACATAAGCTTTGGTCCTAATGGCATTTTTCCCCCCTTACATTTACTTTTATACTTTAAGTAGTTTTGAAACCAGTACTTTTACACTTTTGAGTAAAAAGCTTGAGTTAACACTTCAACTTCTACAGTAGTCTTTTTAAAGCCTAGTATCTATACTTCTACCTGAGGAATGAATGTGAATACTTTTGACACCTCTGGTAGTAATAAACTGATCAATCATTTATTAATTGCAGAACTACTCATAAATAATCACTATGGTAGTAACTAAAAAAGGTGAAAGTTATTTGCAAATAGTATGTTTGTGCTATTGTTAGTTTACATTATCATATTTTCATCTTCCAGCACATTATTATGTTAACATTAACTAAACTAACTGAAAATTATTGTTCTACCAGCTAAGCAGAACAGAATAATACACTAACACAACAGTAAATATGTGGCTTGTTTATTTTTTACTTGTGGCTGTAACTTGTATTTGGTTGTTTGTTTCTCTTTTACCTGTGTCCCAGACATAATTACATCTCCCCTTCTTCATGCAGCCTGCCAGCTCATTCCATTAGCATTATGAAGACAGGACTGACTGTGTGCTGCTCATTTCATTTCCCCTTTCATCAGCGACCTGGCGAGACAAGTTCCCCAGTGCACTATTAAATAATGGGTCTTTTGAAGATTAATAGCAAGCTTCATTGTGTTACAGATCTCTATCGATGGTTCTGATGGTTCCGGACTGAGACAGAGGAACACCTTGATGTCTGAAGACAGCCTTTGGATGTTCGTGGATGATAGATGCTGGGAGTCTGGAAAACTGTCTGTCTCACTTCTCCTGTTACTGTCTGAGTCAATTTCCCTCAATTGAGTGATGCTTCAAAAACTACACAATGGACGCCTTATCTTTAAGTAAATGTAATATTAAGGCAGCCAGTAAGCCAGCAGCTACAATAGACCTCTGGGCTCTGGAGTAATACTTACATGCAGCTACAGAAGGAGTTTAATATTTTATATGACTTTAAAGAATAGAAGAGGAGAGAACCTGGTTATTCAGAGCCGATGCCATTTACTGAGGCTTTTGCATTCTGGATTATGCATTTCATTTTCTTAATGTTTTGCTATACATTCATAAATAGACTTGTCCTACATTTTGCCACCACTGCCAGTCAGCTATGCCATCACCATGGAGCTGTCATGTCAATGAGGTCACATCTGCTTTGGCCTCAGCAGGAGAGGAATACTGTCACAGTTTAAGGACAGATGCACATTTACAGTACAAACATGTATAATTTACTTCAAGCACTACTGTCTGTATGTTTGAGTAAAATTAACTTTTTTTTTTTTTATATATAAAGGACTTTTAAATAAAATGTATTTAGATAATCTCTATAGAAAGTGACAAGTGGTCAAAAATAACTAAAATACTTCATTTGCAGAGTTTATATTCTCATAAGAAACCTATATTCATTATTTACGAAGACACAATATCTGTAGAGGAATTTAGAAATATTTGTATTGGTTAAAAAACCCTGAGTTTCAGACATGTTTCTTCATGCTAATTCACATTATTGTTGGGTGTTTAAAGCCACTCCTGATGAAAAAATGTAAATGTACTCTTTTTTGGTTTAATAGATTATGACCATCCATCATCTTCTTTAGATTCATGAGGAATTAACAGTGTTCAAGTTTGGAAATTTGCTTCCTAGAGCTGTACATTAATAATTATTCTCTCAGCCATCATTCATCCATTCATTCATTCTTCCCACCACTGCCATAGTCATACAATACAACCCATGACCTTTGAATTAAATTCCTGTACTGAGAAAGCGCAATACTGATCAATTAATAGCTTCCAAGAGCCAGTTTGTGCACAATAGAAATCTATCCATGAACAGCTTCAATAACGGATTGATCTTAGGATCAGATGGTCAGAGCATCGAGGCTGAAGAGGCCAGCACCAGCACAGAGACCCACTGAGCCCTGGAGGCATGAAGCGAAGACTACAGAGAGAGAGCAAGGGATGGCTGGATGGTTATGGTAAGTGGGCCAGTGGAGCAGTCAGTGGGGCAGATCCAGGCTAATGCAGCCAGGCATCAAGTCCTTCCTGATGTGCAAGTTCTGCCCGTCCTGTTTCTCCTCTGGCAGAATGACCTCGGAGCAGCTACTCCCATCACATGCTGTTGCATACATCCCTGAGTCATAGCACATTGCCTGCAGCACTGCCAGTTGTAAAGACACACATTAGGAGCACACAGGAGAAAAAAAGATAAACAGTGAGCATCCACTGCCATATGACAAGTATAGGCTACACACACCCAAAGACCACATCTGCATCCAATATGTCTGGGTCTGCTTAGGTGAAACTATAACAGGAACATGATGCTGCAAACAAAATACTCCATTATTGACACATTTACGCACAAAGGCTACTGTATATCACACATGCTCCACATGTAAACGCAAACAGCGGTCATATCAAATCATGTCATGCATTAAATGAAGGCCCCAGAACAGCAAAACGCATTGTTCCGGTCTACTTGTGTTGCGCTTGTCATGCCCGGCACGGAACGGGAGAGCGCAGAGGAGAGGCTGCTTCTGGCTGAAGGATACGAGAAAAGAAAGAAAAAAAAAAAAAGAGTGAGAGAGACGGTCCAGGGTGTCTGCACATCGCATACGCCCATTCATAATGTGCGTGTTTTACTACCCAGACTCCTGGCATCCCCCGGATCTGTCAGGATTTAACCGGTGACGATTTCACTGCGCAGACGGCAGCATGGGTTTCCACTATCACTGCATAAGTCATGTGTTGTTTTTTTTGTTTTTTTAAGCATAACACAAAACAGACCTGGATTGAATCTGTAATCTTTACATGATTTGTTGTTCCGCGTAATGATTTGAATTTAGGTTTAGAATAACAATATCGACCGCGCATACATGCGTAATAAATGCCATTACTAATAATCAATACCCCCATTACAGTCGTCAAACACGAACTTTAATCACCAGCAGCAGCCATGCCAGTTAAACCAGGAGGCTAAACAAAGAAAAAAAAGGTCAGTCTTTTGTTGCTTCCTTTATAATCTTAATCGGATTTAAATCTGTCCACCGCCTCCCTCAAATAGGGACACGGGTGTAGCTGTAGGCTTTGGGAAAAGGACCATGAGTACAACATTATTCATTTCGTTTATAAATATCACATCAGATGGCTGGAAATGATGCAAGGTGCAGGCTCCTCCGTCCAGTCGGGCGCTCCTTCATCAGACAATAACACCGGAAAATACGGACAAAACTCACCTCGTGGTTTGAAGAGGAGGCAGACGGACCGGGAGTCTGGGAGAGGTATCCCCAAAAAGCGGTGATGCGGAGAATCTGAGAGGAAATCTTGTGTTTCTCCCCCTGAAAAATATCCACCGCGTCCTCCCGGGCCGGATGGTGATGATGTGGTGTGTGGGGGGTTTGGCTATGTGCTGGATGCTGTCATCGTACTGGGACTGCTCTCTGCTAATCCTCGGCCCTGAGCTCAGAAATAACCCACCCCCTCCCTCTGTTCGTCTCCCTCTCTCCTCCCTGCCTCCTCTGCTGTCTGCCCTGAGGACCCCCTCCCCTCCTCTGCAAGGTCAGTGTAGTTACACTAAATACACTGGAAGAAGAAGAAAATAAATAGGCCTGTAATAAAATGCAGAACAAGAAGATTGTTATGGTATCCCAAACATCTGGTATTGATACAGGAAAATAAAATTAAAAAAAACAAAGAAAACACACTTTTTTTTTCTTTTTTTTTACATAAATATGTATCTTAATGAAAACAAACAAACAAATAAATATGTGGGGGGAAACGAAGCAAGAGGTATACACTTAATGACACCTTTTATTATAAAAACATAGGCTTACTAATAATGTAATTCAAGACCAACAAACATCTAATTAATTAAACTAACCAAGCAACCCCAAAATAGGCAAAATAATATTTTTTATAAATATTATATGTGATATATATTTTCAAGGATTATAAATGTGGTTGGTGTATATAACACAGTATATAGAAGGTTATATTTACATACATGAGCCCTTTATGATTGTAAAAAAAAAAATAAAAAAAAAAAAATTGGGTTTTACTTGCTGTAATTGTAATGTATTTAATTTTTAAAAAAATATATAAAACTAAGAAAAGGACAAATAACACATCGTGGCTGGTTCATATCAGCAGTCCTTTAAAAAAAATTTAAATGTAAATAAAACCGTGGTCCGTGTGTATTTTTGTCGCGTTGCTCATATAAAGTTTGTCCCTCGTCTTTCGCCGTACCGTCGTCACTTCCGTGAATTTGTACTTCCGGTAAAGATTATTCCACCCATGCTCCCGAAACGGTGACATATCCAACAGCTCCACTGGAAATAAGACTAAACCACAGACATAATGTTCAAACTGGAAGGACTTGGCCCCAAGATGGACCCAGAGGAGATGAAGAAGAAAATGCGACAAGATGTCATCTCATCTTTACGCAACTTTCTGATTTACATCGCCCTTCTCAGAGCCAGTGAGTGCTACCAGATGACATTGACTAAATATTGACCGTTTACACATTTACAACATTACATGACCTGTCTGCTGCATAAAATAGTCATCTACAAAGTATGCCGTTTTGTTGGATCTGTTCATACAAAGGAAATGCCCAAAAGAAACGAATATTTATGTTACGTCTGTGTTGTACATGATGAAAAAAACAGAACAACGTGTTGTGATCAGTGGAGAAGTACTAGCACTTAGCCTAAGAACCAAAAGAACTGATATTGCGTTAAAATACTGTACTACAAGTAAAGTCAGGTATTTAAAACCTTATTTAAAAAAACGTATGCCTTAGCAAAATAGTAATGTTGCAAATAGTAGGAGTGAAAGTCATTTTCAGTGAAATGATCACCTGCCATGTCTTTGTTGCATTAGGTGTTTAAGGTTTACTTTGTATACTCTGATTAATCTACAAAAATGCACTGTATTCTGTAAGATCACCGTGTGTTTGTAGAATCTCTTAAGCTTTTTATGAGCTCAGAATAACAGCCATTTTCAATAATGTAACAGTGTATTTTGAGCTTTTTTTTTTAGCAAACTTATTTATCTTGAGAAGTAGGAGAGGGTTAAACTCATTTCATAAAGAAAACACTTGATTCCTTAAATTATCACAAACATTCACCATCACCAGATTTTGAGATATGCGTTTCTCACTTGGTAGGTGGGTGGTGACATACAATCTGAAAACTAAAGCTGTCTGGTCAGTTTAGTGGAGGAAAAAGTTAAATATTACCTCTTAGATGTAATGGAGTAAAAGAATAAAGTTGGATGAAGTAGTAATTATGTAAAATATATGTATATATATATGCTGTTTTTGTTGTACATAGAAAAGGATCTTTGTATAAAAAAATTGCCATTTTAAGTCACCCTAAGTTTACAGAAGATCAAATATTTAGTAAAAAAAGTCACTCATGCATAAACCCAAATCATAAACAAACATCTGCTGCTAAAATTCCCTTTCATCGTTGCAACAGAAATTCATTTGTTCTTTTCATATCTGCAGCTCCTTATGTGTTGAAGAAGCTGGACAGCATATGAGTCGAGCAGCTGGACTCTT
>JAPTGZ010000002.1:25222139-25234097 GCA_029814645.1 Fowleria isostigma
ATTTGTTCTTTTCATATCTGCAGCTCCTTATGTGTTGAAGAAGCTGGACAGCATATGAGTCGAGCAGCTGGACTCTTCCATCCATCCATCCATTGAACATTTTCTCCATCAGAGAGCGTATGGACCATCCTGAGCAGGCAGACGGGGCCGTCTTAAGCCATCATGTGGAACTCTGAAAGACTGTGCATCACTGAACTTGAGGAAACAACTTTTTTGTAAACATTGTCAACATTTTATTTGCTTTTGGTTAATATATAACACATTGTGAACATTGTTTAGCATGAATGTCATACAATAAATAGAGACCATGCTGAATTTGTTAATTAAAATGTGCCGTGTTTTGTTTGAAATACAGCAGATGTGTTTAGTCTCTACATGAAACCAAACAAAAAGAAGTTTAAGTGTAATTTATACTTTGCAGGGTAATGTGTTGCGAGGAAAAAGTGTAATAATGTTTTACAACTGATTAACTAACTGCTCTATAAAAGTAATAGTAGCTTATTTTAGTTTCGCTATACTGAACTGGCATTTATGATGACACTTGAGAATCTTGCAGTGGCCAAAAGGGTAAATATCTTTAGTTGTGATGTAGTAACCACTAGAAACAGCAAATTTTAAAAAGTTTTCATCTGTATTCTAGTACTGTACTAGCATGCATTGTACAATACAGTAAGGTATTCTAAAAATAAAATGAACCTGAGATTATAATTTTTTAACTATGGGGAAGTAATATTCAGTGCTAAAGCCACTTAAAACATCAGTAAAATGTACCGAAAGCCCAAGTATTTATTGTGTATTGAAACACAAAAACTCAATCCTTTAGAAGAAGAATCTTTATTGGCCAGTGTTACACTGATATTTTTCCTCTGCATTTAACCCATCCTAGATCTTACATTACACACACGTACTGCATGCTAAGGAGCAGTGGGCAGCTGTGTCAGGCACCCGGGAGCAAATGGGGGGGTTAAGTGCCTTGCTCAAGGGCACATCAGCCAACATTTTATGTTTAGCTTCCCACAAACATTTACAGCCAACGTATTTGGAGATTTACTATATGAACATCAGGACACATCACACCTAGAAGCATCTCTTTCCACTCTCAGTGATTTAAAATATGGTCATCTCAGTTCTTTTGTAAGTTTGAAGGGTGACTTCTTTCTGAGGGAGAGTTGAAGTAACCAGACAGTTGCTTGTGGTTTAACATGATTATTTTTGGTTATAACTGACCAATTCTGGCAAAAATTATCAACACTGAGTATAATTTTATTTACTGATTAACGAAAACACACCACACAGTTATATTTTGTCACAATAGTGGTTCAGAACTATTATCTGCAATGTAAGCTGTCAAATACAACTCTGGAAAACACTGAGAGACCACTGCAATTTCCTGTGAAATCATCATGTGTGCATATATGACAGCCATTCCATTCGTGTGTCTGTTGAATTCCAACACAAGCACACCTTATTCTACTGAATAAACACCTGATTCATGTCTCATTTAAGAAGAATATAAACCACTACTGTGGTCATTGTCATTGTCGTACAATAGGACTAGTTGGGTGGCAAAAGCAGTGCTATTGGTACTGCAAAAGTAATTGGAATAAAAAATAACTATTGAAAATGACTGGACTTCTGCTCTGACAATGTTCCCAAACTCTAAGGACTTTTTTCTATCAGGACAATGCTCCTGGTCTCCGCTAGGTCCATAAAGGTGTGGATGATGGACCACCAGATGAAGACCCTGTCATGGCCAGAACAACCTCCAGATCTGAACCCACTTTGAAAACTTCTGGAATAGAATCAAGACATCCAACATGACTGAGCTTCTTAACTTTCTGTACCACAACAGTGGAGAGTCAACACACATGAAGGCTTTCGTTGAAAATCAGAGTTATTCCACCAAATATTAATTTATCAACTTTTACCAACTTACATTAGTATTGTGTTGTTTATGAAATATGGACTAGTTTGTCTTTGCATTATTTGAGGTCTGCATCTTTTTGTTATATTGACCATTTGTTGTGTTATGCAAATACATGCTTTAAATAATGATATTTCAATTTGGAATGCAGGACACATATAGTTTAGATTTTTTTTTAAAAAAATGTTCATTTTACTCAAACACATACCTATAAATAAGAAAGTGATCATTTTGCAGTGGTCTTTGTGTAGTACAGTAAACACAACAGTAGATGTTACTGAGTAGACGTAACATCATATGAAAACACACACAATAAAGTGCTTAAAATTTGCAATTGATATATTTTTCAAGTCAAACCTGTAATGGAAACGTTAAGTAGGTGAGGTGCAGTTCCAATCATCGCCATAAGGGGGTGGTGTTGGTCAACTCGGAGCCAATGAGATGTACAAGCGATGGAGGCTGTGGATGCTTTTGTGTGAGCGCATTGAATCAGTCGTTTTAACGGTCATTTCAGCAACTGCGGGTGTGAATAGTATCCGTGAGTTTTGACAGCGGGGATGTGGATCTGCCGCGGACTGTGGGAAACAAAGGGGACAAAGGCTTGAGACCGCGCCGCATCCCTCGGTTTTATTGTTAGACGAGGCCCGCCCATACTCCAGAGCATCTCTAGGAAACCGGGCTACGGCAGATTACACTGATGCATGGAGGCTACTGTGGAATGCAGTGTGCTTGGAGTTATGCCGTGTTCAGAGGATGAGACGTGGATCCCTGTCCAGGAGTAGATGGACTGACTGTGACAATCACTGCGTTGTTTCATCACCTTCATCATCGCGCCTACTGAGAAATATCTGTAAAGTATAGCACAGTCCACCCACTTCTCATCACAACACGACCTATCATGGATTTTCCAGGTCATTTCCAGCACATTTTCCAGCAGCTCAACCACCAGCGGCTCCATGCTCAGCTGTGTGATTGTGTGGTGGTGGTTGGAGGTCAGAGTTTCCAGGCTCATCGCTCCATCTTAGCCGCCTGCAGTTCTCACTTCAGAGCACTTCTGAGCTCAAATGACAGTACTGATGAGAGTGGAGGCCCAGCAGCTGAGAGAAGTGGGAGTGGCAGCCCCATTGTCATGGAGTTAGATCCTGGAGTGGTGACTCCTGAGGCCTTCTCCACCCTCCTGGATATGATTTACACCTCCACCCTGTCTCTCGGCTGCTCAAATGTGATGGATGTCCTCTTGGCAGCCTCACACCTGCACCTTAACTCTGTGGTCAAAGCCTGTAAGTTACACCTGTCCAGGAAAAACTTCCCTGCATCACCACCTAAAGGATGGAGATCAGTGCAGCAGCAGTGTCCATCCTCCCAGAGGAGGCCGGCCATGCTTCAGAAAGTCACATCTGCATTGGAGGATGATGATGATGACGATGAAGAAGCAGTAGTGGAGGTGAGTCAGTCTGGTGGAGTTGAAGACGAGTGGGTGAAGAGGAGAGCCACAGGTGAGCGGGGTGTAGAACTGTCCTTCAGACACAAGCGAAAGTTACAAGAGGAAAGGTTTGATGGCAGGAAAAGGTCTTGCAGGCTATTTGGAGAAATGTTTAAGGAATGTTCTCCGACTGTGAGCAGGAGCGCCATCAGTACTGAGGAGGGAGGAGAGGAGCTACTCTCCCCTGACAGCCTGAAGATGCCTGATGGTCTCTGGGAAAGTCCAGGTGGTGTGGATGTGGTGGAGAAGAAGTATGAAGCAACCAAGGCAGAGTCTGAGGAGATCCAACTACCGAGCCAATCAGACAGCAGCTCAGGAGGCTTAAATGAGTGGGAAAAAGATGAAAATAAAAACAGAGATGCCGTAATAAAAGTCAAGATTGGAGAGGAAGGTGAGGAAGAAGAGTCAAAGATTGTAATGATTGAGGTGAAAAAGGAAAACCTGAGCTCATTCCCTCCAGAACTGGACCCTGTTCCAAATGACTGTCCTCCATGTCTTCCACAAGACTCCACCACCCACTTAGATGCACAATTAAGTGATGTTAAAATGACCATAAACAGTGCCCCAGAAGCAGATGTTAATGCTTTACCATCCCAGCTGTGTACAGATCTTCAGACTGATGCAGAAAAAGAAAGCGGAGATATGGGTGACGACCCAGTCGATGGGGACGGCCTCGACAGCCTGTCAGAGCTGGCCTTTTCCTGTTTCCTTAATCCCACTGCTGACAGTGTCATAGGAGCTCTTGAGGAGGAGGACAGCCTTGCTAGCCTCACCGCTGCTGCTGCAGCGGCTGCCGCAGCCACTGATGCTCCTACAACACTTGAAAATGTGGATGAACTGTGTCAAAACTCAGAAAAAGCAAACACAACAGATTCCTCCTCTCTTGTTTTTCCTGTAACCTCTGTTCCTCTGCAGCAGCTTCTCCCAACTCAGGGCCCTGGTTTCAGCGACACACTCATCCTCCAGCCCACACAGAACTCTTTGGCAGGATTCCTCAGCGGTATCAGACCTGGGTTAAGTCTGGGGCCCTCCCTCATTACGCCCTCCATTGCTGGGAAAAGCAGAGGAGGTGGAAACTCAGGGGCGACAAACTTTCGTCGTATTGCCCCCAAAATGCCGCCTGGATCTGAAGCCAGCACAGATACTTCATCTTCCTGTGGATCAGGAGACGCGACTGAACGTCCACCTCTGACCAGAGCTTCAGAGGACGTTCTGTCCAAGTGCAAGAAAGCTGCCGCTGAAGACCTGGTGCTGTTGGTGGAAGGTGAAAGGAAGTATGCCTGCAAAATCTGCTGCAAGACCTTCATGAACCTGACTGACTGTAAGAAACATATTCGTATCCACACAGGAGAAAAACCCTATCCATGTCCCAAATGTGGCAAACGCTTCAGCCAGTCCTCACATCTGTACAAACACTCAAAGAATACCTGTCTAAACTGGAAAGACGATCAGGCTTTCCCAGATACCCTGCTTACCTGAGTTTGTCCAGACTCAAAAAAATTTTTGAAAAAAAAAAAAAAATGCACTCTGTACACGCATTTATCATGCAAATCAACTTTTGTTTTTATCATTACCTGAAATCAGAGTTGGTTTGTTTATGTAAATTGTAAACCATCGTTATGGTTTTATTTCAAACCATAATTCTACTTTTAAAAAAGATGAGAACAGACATATCATGTAACATGTTGCAAATACTGCACTAAACATTTAAGACACATGAAAATGAATAGCAAATTCAGTTTATTCCTACTGTGGTTAAATTTCATTTTTGAGCACAAGAATCAAGTTAAGAGTTTTTTTCAAAAACAGCCAAACACAAAAACAATATGAGTTCTCAGAGAATGGAGTGTTTTATTGTTTTGTAATAGTGGAAAAGTGCAAATCAGTTATTAATATGGAAACCTTTCTGGCAATTATCACATTTAACAGGAGAAAAAAAATGAGTGACGGAAATTTCTGTTAATGTATTAGATGCAATCTACAGAACATTTAACATTTGTAGATTTTAACTTGGGAGTGTTTTAGTTCTTTTGGGACTTGGACACCTTACAGACTAAACCTACAAGTTAGAGTTTTCTTCTTGAAAAAATAAAAGTTATATATTAGTTGTGCGTTGGTTAGTTCCTGTAGAAGGATGGAGTGAAGCTTTATACACTGTTGCCTATAAAGTTGGAATAAAATATTTTTTATCTCTTCTCATGAAATAATTGTGACAATGTGATTTATTCTTGACGGATAAACTGTAACTGGGACTCTGGAACTTGGTATTCTCTGTTTTTTTGTAGTTGAATATGTTTTTAACCACTTGAATATTTTTCAGACTGTTACTTTGTCGGCAAGTTGAGTGTGGGAACAGCAGCTAAGTTTAAGGCTCTAGAAGTTGAGTTCACTGGGCATGTCTGAGCCCTGTAAACCACCCAAAAGGTTACGGGCAGCCAAATCCGACATGATGCCTCTGGTGGAGTAGGTGGCACTGCCGATGTGTGGTAACACCACTTCAAAAGAAAGGAGAAATGACGGTTGATAAGAATTAAATGCGTACAAATAGACATATACAGAAACATAATTCAAATGAGAAACATGCATTCAGCAGCATCACATTAAATCAAGGTCTACTCACCACAGTTCTTTAATGTAAGGAGGGGGTGGTTTGTTGGAAGGGGCTCCGGTGTCGTCACATCCAGACCTGCGGCAGCGATCTGTCCATTCTTCAAAGCCTGGTACAGATCCTCCTGGTTCACTACAGCTCCCCTAAGACAATAACACCTCTGCCTTGTTATCCTGAACTTAACTCCATAGACCAGTGTATTAAAACCATGGACAAGCCCACACCTCACTCAAATTCATTAACTTCATCATTCCCACCACTTCGCCGATAATCCAGTTGAAATTTTGTATTAAATATATTAAAGTTTCTACAATAAAACTTTTGTCAACATGTTATACTTTTTTCTAAAGCTTAAATTATCTACAATTGAGTCGCTAATTGTATTTTACCGTTTCCAGAAGCACCAAAATATAATTAGTGAAAAATTCGCTTGGATAGCAATCAAAGCTAATGGGATTAGTGTATTTGGTTCTGCTTGTATTTTAGAGAAACTAGAGGTTATTAACTGTGAAATTAAGTGTCATTGATTAATTCTGGCCTTGTGGTTCTTCAGTTATAAGGTTTGGTACTTGGTGTGGTAAATAATTTAATAAATAACACTAATTAGGTGGAAGGAGCAGGTTCCAGATATCCATTGCTACCATTTTCTTTTTCAACAGAGGTTCTACAATAACACATGTTATTTTGTGGATGTACCTGCTTGAGTTGACAAAGACTGCAGTGTTCTTCATCTTGCTAAAGAAGGCCTTGTCACACAGACCTTGAGTTTCTGGCGTCAGGGAGCAGGAAACAATGATGAAGTCGCTCTCAGATACAAGTGTGTCCACAGGTACTGTTAAATTAGCATTAGAGAGAAGGACACACATTTCAACTTTAATAAGTAAATTCTCTCCTTTTAACTTAGTGAATATATTATGACCCTTATTTCTTTTATTATTCTGCACTTATTGCTTATTAATTGCTGTGTGTGATACTTTGAACAAGTTACTACTTCTCAATTCTTACCAAACTCTCCATTAACCTCAGCAGCATGTGCTTTTGCTGTTCTTCCGGAGTAGAGCAGCCTCTTCACTCCAAACGGCATTAGTCTCCGTGCAATGGCCATACCTGACAGCAAACATTGGTTATTATATTTACCTACATGCAGCTCTCAAAACTTTACAGGGCAATAAAGTCATGCTTTGGTGACGACTACACAATTGAGTCATTGGAAATTGAGTTTATAATGAAGAATCCATAATGCCAAAATAAATGGAGTGGTTGCAGTAAGCCTCACCTATGCGCCCCAGTCCAATGATTCCTACTGTGCTGCCAGACAGACCATAACCACACAACCAGAGAGGCTTCCATGAGCTCCAGCCTCCACTGACAGACAGAAAACACATTATGTAACTAAAGCTTTTACTTTTGGTTAAATAATACATCAAAACCCCATCTCCATAAAAATAAGCACAGATTAGTATAAATGTGTAACTTGATGGCACTGACTTTTTGACTTCCTCCACCCCTTCTGGTAATCTGCGAGCAGTGGCCAGAAGCAAAGCCACCGTCAATTCTGCCGTAGCGTCAGTCAGAACGTCTGGGGTGTATCCAACACGTATACCGCTGTTAAAAAACATAAAGCAACACAACTTAGGATCAGTACAACACAACTTCTTGTCAGTGTGTTTTTTTAGCATAACCTACCGTTTTTTGATTTCTCCAAGATCCATGTGGTCAAACCCTACTGAGAGTGTGCTGATCACTTTCAGATTTGGGCCTGAAATCAGAGAAACATTATCATAAAACACCAAAGCCTGACAAAAAATAATCACTGAATTAATCTGTGACAATTTTAGTTACTAACAGGGAAGTAAAGGTATTTAGTAAAATGCAGAAATCTCAGGTTACAATGTCTAAAACATCAGATAAGTGATTAAATGTAACAATATATATTTATTTCAATTACTTTAATTGCACAGGAGCATAATTTCAACATTCGATATCCATTTCATTCCACTTTCTACATCTACTTCTTGTGTTTTGATACTCATAATTAATTTTCACAATTAAAATATCTATTTTATATTTATATGATGCAGTTTCATACAGATCTACACAGTACTAATCTGTCAAAGTACCTAAAATGGGTTCCCAACAGTAAACATGCGAGAAAAACTAAAAACTACATTCTATAAATATATAACTCAACTTTTTTTTCCTGAGGACCCGCTTTTTAAAAACAACTAAATTCAAAACAGTTTTCAAATTAAAATTTTGTGGATAAACATGTGCTTCCAACTCTTTCACTGCCATTTTTGCGTCACTTTTTAATACCCTGAGGAGGAGATACATGCTTAATACACCAATCAGCTATAATATTATAACCACTGACAGGAGAACTGGAAATAATACTGATCATTTCATTAAATAGTACCTTTGACTGGGTTGGATACATTAGAGTGCAAGTGAGGCGGCTGTGGCGCAGTTGGTCATCCAATGATGAAAAGGTTGGCGGTTCAAATCCCGCCTCAAAAACTGTCCACATGTTGAAGTGTCCTTGGGCAAGACACTGAACCCTACATTGCTCCCAGCACACATTTTAAACCTTAATAAGTAAATTCTCTCCTTTTAACTAAGTGAATATATTATGAATATAGACGCTACCAGACCCCACTGGGGACCCACTCCCCAGTGGGGTCTGGTAGTGCCTTGCATGGCAGCAGTCACTCACTGGTGTATGAGTGTGTGGGTGAATGGGTTGTAATTTGCATGGAAAGCACTTTGACTCCTGTCTGTGAAAAGTATGATATAAATAAAACTTACTTACTTCCTTAATGGTTAAGAAACACGGGACATGGTTAGATGATTGTAACTGTAATGGTTAACATGATTGTAATTACATTTACAAAAAAGGTAAATGTTACTGCAGGTGTGTTCTTGTGCTGAAATCCTAAATTGCCAGCTTTATCAGCCAGTTGTGTGATGCTGAATTGTTTAACATCAACATGATGAATGTAATTGTTTATTTCCTGTAATCTTGCACATGTGCAGCCCGCTGGAGGACAAATGCTAATAAAACTTAGCTCAAAGCGATCATAGACAGGAGGAAGATATAAAACACATTTATAGTGGACACTCAAGGAAGGGACAGACAAAGGATGTCTAGTGTTCATGGTTTTAGACCAGGGGTGTTCAACTCCGGTCCTAGAGAGCCGGTGTCCTGTATGTTTTAGATAATACCCCCTTCCACACCTGGAGGCCGTTACATTGTCATCAGACTTCTGCAGAGTTGATGATGAGCCAATCATTAATTAAACCAGGTGTACTGGAAGAGGAAAATATCTAAAATATGCAGGACATCAGCTCTCTAGGACCGGAGTTGAACACCCCTGGTTTAGACAGCGTGAGGCTCCCAGCTGAGCCGAGCCGGCAGCGCAGCCCCTCGGACGTCGGATCACGGCAGAACCCACCAGCAGGGCTCTGTTGTCTGGGACCGTTCTGATCCAGACCGTACTCTCAATTCTTGACATTGAGAAATGACACCAGTTACTTTTAAAAATTGCAGCGTAGCAAGAAGTGGAAATATTTTCCACCGGTGAGACAACTCACAGTTCGTCAGGTAGAAGCTTTTCACTAAATACACTTAGTTTTGCGTTGTACCTTTCAGTCATAGCACAAAGGTGATCTAAACTAGTCATACTTTTGTCTTAGATTTTCCTTTTTGAGCAGATGCGTCTAAAACAATGACAACAGTGGTTGCTTTAGTTAAATTGTATTAGCAGGAGGAGTGCTTCTGTCCTCCAGCGTACTGCACATGTGCAGGATTACCAGATGTAAACAATAACATTCAACGTGTCCATATGCTGCTATAGGATTCAAGTTGGAAAACTTTATGACTGATCCTTCATTAATCCAAAAAAGCTGCTTTTTCTTAAATGATTGTTTGTTTGTTGATGGTTATATTTAAATTTAGTGGGGTCTTTTAATAATTTCCAGACTAAAACCAATGCAGGGCACTGGAGGAGCACAGTCTTTTTGCCTTCCAGGTTGAAGCAAAAAAATCCTATGTGGGTGACATCAATTGTCAACATGTTTATAGGCTCCTTTTCATATTTTAGTGGACCTGAACACAACAAACTTTTAATTTGGTTGAGTTATGTCAGTGTCAAAAAGTAGAAAACAAAATCATGAATGAATCCTTGTGGCTACACATTTGTTAAAATGACAAAATATTATTTTTATTGTATATTGTTACTTTGTATTGTACACTTTGAGATTTGGTGTCAAATATTAAGTGCATTACAAATAAAATGTATTATTATTATAAACACATGCTTTTTATATTTTTCACTTTGTGTGCTGTGACAGAGGAAATTTATACTTTAAATTGAGATTTGTTTTCTGAGCAGGTAAGAGCAAATGTTTCTTCGTTCATAGCATGTTTTCTTTTATGTTAACGAGAAATATGCCTTCATCCAATCGAAAAGGATTTACATTTCTTTTACTGGTAATTAAATGAGTACCATGCAGTGTGACTTTTAAAGTAAAAAACAAACTTATCCTATTCTCCCTCATAAAAGTAGGGTACATATTACTTATCTTCTCATATATTGTAATGGAATGCCTCTGAATAAACACATTTCTACTATTTCCTTGTTCCTTTTTTCCTGCATTACATATAATGTTGTTGCTTTATGGGGCTTAACATCTAAAAGTTTGATACGATACTAAAGAAAACACATCCGAACTCCAGCGGGGAATGATTTGGATGCGAGGAGGTGGCTTTAGCCGAATGTAACCCACACCTCTGGGGAGCAGATGGGGGGTTGATGAATGATTATCCCTGGCCTGTAAGGAAAATCAGCCCTGAGAACTTACTTTCAGCAGAGCAAATAAGAACCATAAACAATATGACTCATGAGGATGATACTAAATAGTTTATGTAAAGATCATGTCAGAGTAAAATATACATTTAGTAACACAACGCACACGTTAATGCATAATTAAATACAGCCTATATGAGCAGCATTCACTAAAGGAAATAAAGGAGAGAGTGAATAGGAATAAGCCAGGCCAGCGCTTATGATTTGGAACTTAAAGCTGTTTGGCTCTAAATGAGCTTGGAACAGTGTATTCAACCTCTGCAATGAGTGTTTATTCTTTCAGTTTGGTTGGCTGGTAGAGAATAATCTGAACACCACTGAAGGTTTTCTGGGAGAAGAGCCCAGAAAAGTCCATAAAGCCTAGCTGGAAAAAAAAAACATTAAACTGGGCAATGTTATCTAATTTGTTGTGATTACTCTTTTATAAAGTTGTCCTTGCAGGTGACAGGTTAACAAAACTCTTTTCAGCTCTTGTCTGTGGAGAAATGTCTCTCCGAAGATGTTTGTCATGTGGAAATGCAGAGCAGGAGAATCCACAAATGATCTATTTCTATTCTAAAAAGGCTTGGACGTCCAGTGTTTCAGATTTATGTGGAGTTTGCTGTGCTGGGAGGCAGCCATTTGTTGATGTTAGCTGACTTAACGGTAGTTGTTGTAAATAAATTGTTGCTGCTGGAAAGGAGCAGACAAAAAAACACTGTATTTCTTTGAGTGTGAGGATTTTATTGAAAAACTGACATACAAGTCAGTGTACAGGCTACAGTCATTTATTAATTAACCATATGATCAACTTAGCCAAAATTAACAATTAGCTCTGAGCATGAAACTCCAATACAAACTACATGTAAGCACATGATCATGTGTCATTTTAATTAATGCTTTAACTCTTTTCCCTTTGGACACCTACGAGGAACGACCTACATATATGTTACTAGGGCTACCCATGGAATATTTTGTTTTCCTGTGTGTTGTTTCTTTTTCCAGTGGCTACAATCATCACTACTTTGACAAACTTCAGGAAAACAACTGGAAAAATGTATTATTATAAAAATTTAAAATAAAATGTGTTTTGAAAAAT
>JAPTGZ010000002.1:25234197-25246171 GCA_029814645.1 Fowleria isostigma
GTGTACAGCTAATTTCTCTGATATAATTGCAACCATACAGGTTAGGTAGTAAAACTGGGGGTGGGAGTCAATAAGCTCTAGTTCTTCTCATTCCCTTTTGAGCTGCTAGGGTTGTATCAATAGTGAACTGCCGTATATATTCATGCATTATGTATATTGTGTACACAGAAAGTTTACAACCAATGTCTATGTATATTTCTCTATGCGTACTGTTTATGTAAAATTCTCTATGTATATAGTGTTTACAGCAAATTATTTATGTACATTTGTGTACACATAATGAAATGTATATAATAAGTATTGTACATGGAGTGCACAAGCTCGAAATAAACAATAAAAATGAAAAATAGCTGGTGACAATGAATTTCCCCTGGAGATAAATGAAGTGTATTTGTATCTGTTTTTTCTTGTAACGTATTCAGACTCTTTTGTAAATGATCTGAGCGCTGCTTCCAGCTCTTCATCAGAGGACATAAGTACCTGCAGCATCCAGAACTTCAGTGTCTATCTTGTCAGACAGCAGACACAGCAGCCCCTGAGCCCCCTGCACCCCCTTCAGCAGCTCGGTCCTGGGCACAGGCTCCTCCGAGTCCCACAGAGACACCTCACACCTGTTTCCATGGCGACAGAGAAGATGAGAGGACATGACTCCCACATACAAACTGCTATTTAGAAAAAACAAAAACAAAAAAAAGATGAAGAAAACACTTCATACACTCCAGCTGCAGACAGGATCTTCATTCCCTCCTGCGGGATGCGTCTCGACACAAAAACCTTCATGAGTTTTCCAACTGTGTGCATCCCACTTCGACAGTGAAAAAAAAAAGAACTCAAATTCGTTAGGAAAGAAATGAGACCTCTTCCACCTCAACTTTAACCTTTATTAAAGGCTGCACACACACACCCGGAAGAACTACGTGACGCTGTCACTGCACTGCGCCTGCGTGTTGGTGCTGCATTTTTATAATTAACTTAATCAGAACCAGTAGTGTTACAATCCTTAATCGTAATCTAATGGGTTGGTCTTTGACTTGATTTCTCATTCTTATACGAATTAGGTTTAACTGAACGCGAAAAACCAAATAAAAATATCATATTGTCTCAATTTTTGTCATTCTTATTATTTATTATTCATTTTTTTGTAATTAATTTTGTATTTGAATCACTGTTATTATAAGGTGTATTGCAGTGTTTATATAACTTTATATATATGCATTTACTCTCAAGACATTTTCCATTCAAGTATGGGCATGGTCACATTTTCTTCTTTTTTTCTTTCTTCGTAGGATAGTGCAAGACAGAAAGCAGAAGAACAGAGAAATGTACAGAGCTTTTAAGTTAAAAAAAAAAAGTGAGTTTAAAAAAACGCGTGCACGTGAACGCAGCACCTATTTTCACTGAGGTTCACCATTTAATAATCGATTTGTTAATTACGTGGAATGTGTGGCTATTAGACATTTTAGAAATACTAGTGCAGTGGTTAGGGTTTAATAAATGATTCAATGATTTTTCACAGTGGTTTCTGTCCACCTGACGTCACTGTCCACTCCTCGGGTAGCTTCATTTTTTTTTCTTGCTCGGCTCGGTGAGCTCCGCCACTCCGCTGTGAGCCGCCGTCGCTGCTGCTGTAAATGGTCAAACCCCCACCGAGGAAAGCAACGGAGGGCGGAATAGGGAGCAGCCCCTTACTGGAGGAGCTACCCAGGCTTTAAAACCCAACATTACACCGAGCTAAAAGGTGAGACATTTGCCTTTTTCCCCTCCTTTATTTTCGCGTATCCGTGTTATAGTCTTAGCGGCTAACGTTATCCTCAGCTGTTAGCTTGTCTCTCCAGTCGGCTACACGTCAGATCATGTTGTCAGTGCGGTTTACTTCGCTGCATTTTCCAACTCGACATGCAGGATCAAAACCAGCTCGATCTGATTACTCACATGTCAGCAACGCTAGGACTTAAGTTGGTATTTTAACTGCAGCCTTACAAAACGATTTTCCTATAATTGATTCGGTCAAGTCTTGCAGAACAGTGTTGATGTCGAAAACAAAACAGGGGCTTCTGTGTGAGACTATGTGTGAAGTATGCCTGAAATCCTTAAAAGGACAACAACGTGAACTGGGCTGAATGTGGGTGTTTTCAAACTAGTCATAAGAAGTACCCAAAACAGATGGTCTTATTGAGTTATATTAGTTAAAAATATAATATGCCTTTACATCTAATATGCAAAAAAAAAAAAGAAGCATGACATTCACTGGGATACTAGTATGTCTGGTCAAGTATCCAAACCAAATTTAGTCTTAGTCTTACTTTCTTTTTTTAAGTAATTGATTTGCACTTGAGGAATTGTTTTCCTTATAATACATACTCAGAACTAGAGATTTAACTTGACAACATATTTTGACATTACCTAATGACACAGTGACAAATCCAATCCACGAGTGTAACTATAGTGAGGGACTGCAGAGTAAGCCTTAAAATAAATAGAATAGAATACAATAGAATAGAACATATTTGTCATTCTAGTCACATCTCTATCAAGCGTCATAACTAATCAAATGAAGCTACAATAAATATAATAAGACAAGCACAAAAGCATACACAGCCATACATTCCTATCATTGCATTATCCCTGTATTGCAACTAAGATGGTGTTATTGGAGTAGTTGTTAATGAGTATTGTCCAAACCTTCATTTACCAAAAAAAATTAAATAAATAAATTACTCATATTCTAGTGTTTGTCCAAAAAAAAAAGAAGGGATCAGAGATGCAAGTTATGGAAGATTTATTGCAGTTCTTTATAATAATGATGCTACATTCCAGAAAAAAAAAGTAAATGAAACAAATTCTTTGAGCTTCTGTCAAAGTTTGGAAGGTTTAATCATGTCCGAAACCATCTTTATTTTACTTTTTATTAACTCTGTCTCCTTCCATGTTCCTAAATCTCAACCACACCTCTGTCTCATCCCCTTATGATAAAATATTCTACATAAACAAATTAAAATAACTTATTATTACGTAACTGCCTCTCTAGGTTACAAATATAGAAACACAGACATCATCATCATCATCATCATCATCTTACTGTCATCATATCAACCAAAAATATCTTAAGTGGATTATAAAGCTGTGACAACATACTCAACACCTGTTGTCTTTAAACTCTGTCGATCTCTTATATAAAACTTGTGTATGACATGAAACTGATGTGAACCAGCATTACTAACAGCTTGTTTATTAACTGTGTCATTTCTGCAGAATAAACAACAAAGTCGCTGTTGTCGACCCGACCACAGTACGCTTGGAGGAACTGAGGAACCTGCAGAGCTTGTCTGTACCTGCCAGCAGCAGACTTGTACTGTGCAATGGCTCTGTTAACTCTCCACAGGCTCCCATCCATCTCTGTTCCAGTGAGTTGACTCAACCCACAACTTGTATATGCGGTCTTCACCTATGAAAATATAATAGTTTAATCTCTTATGAAAAGGGAATAATTAAGGCCTAAAAGAACGGCTCATGTTGCTCCCAGGTGTAGACTAGAAGCCCACTTCCATCATCGATATTATCTCTACATTTGCCTAATGGGACATAGCTGCTTGTTTTTCAGTTTCCCAGGGATTTGTTTGCACAAACATGCCACAGTTTTAGTGGTTATCAAAGTTAATCTCCCATTTACATGCATTAACATTGACTGTATTAATCATTGTGTCTGAAATGTCACTGCCACTGTGTAACACATTCAGTACATCATTTATCATTGTATCATGTGCCTCTGTCTCTGACTTTTTCTCTTCTCATTTTGTCATTCATTAAGATAATTTAACGCTATGTTTAAAGCACTGCACTTCGAAAAACCCACAGGGTGTATCATTTTGACTACACCTCAAATTATCTGACTGTGGGTGCAAAACAATTATTTTGCCTATTCTGCCACTTTATCTAATCACTCTGCTATCTTAACTTGTGTTTTCTGCTTTTTTTTTTTCTTTTTTTCAACCCATCATCGTTCCTTTTCCTGGCCCCTGCCCACTTCTCCTCTTTAATTTTTTTTCCTTGACTCTGTCTGGACTTGTCAGTTGCGTAACAGGTAATGTTACTGTCTCAAGTGTCTTTCTCTTCAAACCCTTGTTACTACAGCTACTTCTGTCTCTTCTGCTCTGCTCACTTGCTTTCCTCCTCCTCCTCTCCTTGCACTGTATTTCTCTTTTCTTTAAGTTCACTGTTAGGCTCTTTGCTTTATCCCCCTCCCTATTTCCTTCCCTTTACACACATATCACTCATATAAGTCTTCCACTTCTTATCTGTATTGCAGCACATTTCACTCCAGTGAACACTGAACACTTCTTAGATCATTTGTTTCTGCACTTCCCCAAACACGTCACACACACTGCCTCTAATGCTCACATCTCATAAAGTGATCTTTTTATCATGTTTTTCCTCACAGATGCATTAGAAACAGTGTCAGTCTGTAAGAATACATAAAAGAGGTCCATTCAGCTTTGATTCATCAGAAAATCCTTCAGAGAGCGTTGTGACGTAGCGCAGCGGCACTGCTGACTGCTTATACACGAAAACAAAATCACAAACATCACAGAGGCTCATTGTCTCCTTGGTAAGGCTTTCTCGTGCTTTTTTCAGGATGAAAGCTTCCAAAAGAGAGGGAGACTTCAGAAAAGGTAACCTCTTTGAGCTGTCACATTGTTACTATCCTAACAAAATTATTACAAGATACTTTGATCACAGGAGCTGCAGCATCAAATTAAATTTTGTCTGTCTGACTGTAGGGAGAGCTTTGCCCTTGTAAAGGGGGCGGTCCTTCTGCTGGAAGAGGGCCAGAGGGAGGGCCTCGATGAGGAGTCTCCTCCACCTACATCTCCCCTGAAGCAGAGTGACAACGCGTCAGACACACGGCACAAACAGCTTCACGCTATGATTGAACAGCTCAGACCAGAGGACACCATCAAGCTGGTGAGCTCTCAGACAACATGTGTTGGAAATTAGACACTTGAGAATAGAGAAATATTACCTGCAAAAAGTATATTTGTGTCCTCAAATCAGATCAAAGGAAGTTGAGTTAAATCACATATTAAACAAGAAGTGAGCAATGTTTTGCTTCTTTGTACAGAGTCTCTAAGTATTATGAGTACCACTTATCAAGTCAGTGCACAGCTGGAATTTGACGTGACACCTCAGGGACACATAATTCTTCTGTAAGCAATGTAGGATAATGTGAGGAAGAGATATACAAGTGATCATACTGTTGGTCTGTGTATTGTTGAATGTTACAGAAAATGTCAATACTATAATATATACTTTACATTAAGCAGATAGTACTCAATACATGCTGAGTTTTAACTCATCAGTAAGGTTTCTAAGCAGCCAGACAGTTTGCTTAATTACTGAACTATGTTTGAAATGAAACATACGTAAATTTGGAGTAACCCATTCCTGAGAATAACTTTTGACATTTGGCATGGTGGATGTATTCCACTAGAGTAAGGGTGAATATTTCCACTACATCACTCTCCTTCCATCTATAACCTGTGCGTCATTGTTTTGAAAATCCCCCTCGCTATGATGAACAACAACAACCTCTGAGCTACAACTACACCCTAAAAATGACATGTTTTGACAAAGGCACACCTGTACATTTTGGTTTTACAGGGATTTAGTTATTTTAATACCACAACATGCTTTCTTAGTTTTAAATTCTACCAAAACCACTTCTCTCCCGACACTGTTTTTCAAAAGTGGCCTGACACAGGCAGAGCTTCCTGTGCTTCACACCACCAAAGAACTGGCCAAACCATCTTGGTACTTTCTACCCATATTTTAGAGCAACAGTGGATGATGTCAAACCTATCTACAGAGCATTGTAGAAGGCACACCTTCATGGGGCCCTAAGCCCCTTACAAAGAAGTTGTACAAAGCCTCACATTCATACACCAATGGGCGGATATTGTCATGCAAGGTGCTGCCAGGCCAGTGTCTTGCACAAGGACAACGTCAACAAGTGGATTGTTGGAGCCAGGATTCAAACTGCTGATTCTCAGTCACTGGACGACCCGCTCTACCAAATGAGCCACAGCCGCCACATACTACTTCCTTTAGTGGTCATTCAGAGGCTCAAAGATGGTTGATTTGAAGTCAAACCAGTGTTCAACATAGCAAAGACAATGTGACTTGTGTTAAACAAGCAAATGTATCTTTCCGTTGCCACCAACTGGACACCAGTTGATCTGAGCTGACGTTCAGCTGTGGCTTCATCTGATTTAGCCAAATGGTGTGAATGCATTCCCAGGTATCCAGGGCTCCGTCTGATTAGCCAGAGGTTCTGATATGAGTCAGTGTACGTAAGTGTACAGTGTACATTGTTCATATTGCAACGAAATTACAAATTATTGATCAGCCTGTGTCTAGCCATTGCAATGATATGCTGCTGTGTGGATTGGTTCCAGTACTTTTGGGTTTTTTTCATCTTTTTTAGTGCACTGACACAGCTAGCAGGCTGTTTGATTTTGACTTTACTTCACCTTTAATAATAGCATCACATTCTCAGGTGGCTATTACTGTTACATTATGCTAATGTTTGTACTGTTGAGTAACTAAACCTGAGAGAAAAACAAATATGGACTTTATGATATTCTTTACCTTAAGGATGAAATAATTGGACATTTGTCAATATGAAGAAAATGATATTCAAATATGACTGTGTGTGATTGGCTACTACTTGGATATCTGCTTGGATATTGATGAAAACACATTACTCATTGTTAAATACACTGTTTGCTTTGGAATTGGATATTGGAAATATGAAATATCCAAAACTTGGAGGTAAATGACTGTATGTGTAATAAAGACAACACAGGTTTGGTCCTTTTAAGTGGACTGTAGCCAACAGTTGGGTTATTCTATAAACATAAATTGACTTCCCTGATTTGATTTTCCCATGAAGGCCAAAGAAAATATACTGCAGGGAATATTTTGTGTAATCATCCATGTTTATCAGAGGTCATGTTCCTCACTTTTGCTTTGTCTCTGTCCTTATGGCCTTTAAACTGTCTTGCAGGCGGTGCAGTTGGAGTCGGTCAACCCCGTCAGAGTCAGGTATCTGATCGTCGTCTCAACACTCGGAGTCAAACAAGAAAGCATTCTACTAGGCATGGATTTCCCCAACTCAGACAGGTGTGTGTAACCAGTATCACAGTGTACTTTGTCACATGACCTTAACTTTCCAGTCATTTAACAATTTTTGCTTAATCTTTGACCAAACAAAGGCCATTAGCTGAATTCCTCCTTGTTTTTTTTGTAGCGATCAGTGCACCATTGGCCTGGTTATGCCCATATGGAGTGACACACAGGTGTATTTGGATGGAGACGGGTAAGAAACATTGGATAAAAAATGGAGGATTAAATTAAAAGTGTTAAATCACAAGTGTGGATTTTTGTGAGGCTGCAGCACAGACGGTACAGCCTAATGTCTGGGATTCTGGCCAGAGATAATATGAATGAGTAATGACTCTATTTATGGAGTTGGATCATTCTCCATAAATTACAACTGCTCCTATCACTAACTTCAGTCCTTACACAAGCATGTGGATTATGTGTCTTTGCAATGAAAGGAAAGTAAAGGGGTTAGTGAGAGAGAGTTTACTGGTGGCAAGTTGAGGTTAATTTTAGTGTTTGTAGTAAATTGATTCCAGAAGTTACACCTTTACTAAGTTTGAGTGTTTAGTGTGTGAGAGTATGTTATTTTAAACCTCGTGGAGTTTAAACTAAAATGCACTGTTTGCTTTTGACATGAAGTGCTGCAGAGAGGATGTAGAAAAAAAGTATCCGTTTTAGAGTTGGCACTGAGAGTTAAAAACAGTAGTGTTGACATGATGAGGTGGGCCTGCTGTTCAGCTAATCTGTTGTCACATGTGGAGTGTCGCACAAGACACTTTTGATGTGTTTCTGTGCGTTCAACCTCATCAGGCTGCATCACACATCCAACTGCTGATTTTCACTCTGCCTTCAGATGATTTTACACCAAGTATCAGCTCATTTACACTGAATAACTGAATCAGTTTTCCACCATCCTTATTGTAAATCTACTTAAATTTTTTTTAAAGAATTCTTAGACCTTACTTCCTCATTTATATTTTGTTCTCTTCCTCTTTGGCTGTTTTTCTTTCTATTTGACTTATTATTAAACTTGATCATTTTATTGCTTTATATCCATAGTGGTTTTAGTGTGACAACAGCAGAGGACAAAAGGATCTTTAAGCCTGTTTCCATGCAGACCATGTGGTGAGCACAAACACTCACAATGCCCCTCCTGTGATATTCAGCTGTAGATCCTTAAAAAAAATTCCACAGCCTGTTCTCACATCCTCTTGACTTAATGTACTGATATTGTTTTTTTATCGGCCTTTGCATTGCTGTAAGGTCAGTACTGCAGGTGTTGCATGGCTGCTGTGAGCGGGCAGTGAAGGCAGCAGTGATCCCCGGTAACGGCCTTGAGTGGGCTCAACACTACCACCAGCACATTGAGTCAGACCGCTTCTGCCTCAATGAATGGGAGGCTATGGATGACCTGGAGTCTGTCCGGAGGGACAGTGAAGGGCAAAGGTGAGCATATCTTTTACCTCTTCTTTTACTTTCTTCTTCTTATGCCCTTTTTTCCATTGTACCTTTCCAGCTTGGCTCAGCTTGACTGCTCGCTTTTAGCATACCACCTCTGGATCGGTTCTATCTGGGCTGAGTCGGTACTGAAATTCACTGCAGCCACTGATTGGTCAGAGGGAGAGTCGTCAAGCATACATAAGGCATAATATAAACCCCATACATCGACCAGAGTGATATTGGAGAAGATCTTCAGCCTCTGTCATTCTCTATCATTAGACTTGTGTCTCCTCATAGACCACACCGTTCAATGCAACATCTATTGTATATAAGGCATTATCTTACCATTAGATACTGTCCCTATCAGCCCTTATCTGCCAGTGTTCAGCATCATACTTCCACATTGCCTTTCATACCTTTACTTTTCATCCGTGTTTCATGTCTCCACTTGTATCTGTTTCTTTCTCGTTTCATCTTTTCTGTGACAGAAAACCACAAACCGAGCAACAAGTACAGCAAAACCTCCACGTCATCCATTGTTGTTTACTATACCAAAAGTTATGTTGCGAGTTTTGACTCTGCTAAGTGGAACATCAACGGCACTGTAGCAAACAGTGTAGAGCCGAGTAGAACTGAGCCAGGCCGGGCTGGTACAATGCAGTGGAAAAGGGGCATTATTTATGTATTTGTTACTGGGTCTATCATAGATAAATAGTAGCTAAATCTCACTTGCTCTTGTATATGTAGCTCTGAAGACAGAATTTCCAAGGAGCGACTGATCAAAGAACACTTGAGGGACATCATGATGACTGAGGACCTGGACAGCCTTACGTCTAAAATGGTGAGACACATGGACAGATAAGCAGTGCCAGTCAACTCAAAGGGTTAGCTCAGCTGTATGAGGAACTTATCTATAGTCAGTGTATTGATGCAGTTCTTGGTATCTGGTATGCCTCTAGTTGGCAGAAGCAGACAGTAGTACTGGCACAGAAGCAAAGGAATGTACTGGTGGATGTACACTGTGTTTTAACCACATCAAAATTGGGTTTTCTAAATTTACTATTGTAATATTATATAATTTGATCACTTTTTACTCCTTTACTGAACTGACTCAGTGTTCACATGTCCACATACTCCTGTGTTTTTTTAGGTAAAGGTTTCTGTCACAGGAGTTTGGTGACTTTGAAGAGAAGTGATAATGACTTCAGTTCCCCTTCAGAAAGAGCTGTCTGAAAGGGCAGTTGTAAGGAGTAAATATATTCTTAGTATGAGTACATTTAAACTTTCTGCAGATGGCTAAAATACTTTGCACTTCTGCTGTCAATTTGGAGAACATTGCTTTGCTTCTCGTCTGGTCCTCTTGTATGTGTCTCCAAACTGACTGCAATCTACTGCAGGAAAGACATTGACTATGGATTCATTCACTGTGGATCCAGTCATGTGAGGGTAAGGTCAGCCGTTTACCAGACTAAGAGACGAGGAAAAAAACAAATGAAAGGAAATAGTCGATGCATGATGGGTATCTTTACTTTGCTCCTGCAGGTGCACACGGCCCTGCAGACCAGAATAGGATTCGACATGAGACCTTATAAGGAGTACATTGACAATGAGATTCTGGTCACGATGGCTCAAATGGACAAGCCCTCCAAAATATTTGACTACCTTTACCTGGTGAGTGTTTACTAATCTGCAAGTTGGGCATTATTAACTGAGTTTCATCATCATGTTGAGCTGGTTTAGTCAATAAACTGACGGAAATGTGCTTTCACCAGGGTACTGTCATGTGACTTTAACTTCCTCTTTGTGGAAGATCTGTTTTCACTGTGATAGGGAGGACCAAGTTTTCTTTTTATTTGCTCTGCCCTTAACTGAGTTTACTTTTCTTCTCTGGTTTCAGGGCTCTGAATGGAACGCAGCTAATTTTGAGGAGCTGCAGAAAAACAAGTCAGTATTTACCTGCAGCATTTTACTCATGCTGTGTATTTTCGCAGCTGCTTAGACTACTTTCCATTGTTTCATGTCATTAGATACACATTGTGTGTTTTGCTGAGTCACCACTGTGGTACTTAGCTGGTGTTTTTGTGGTTTTCAGTGTCGGGTACATTCTGAATGTGACCAGAGAGATAGACAACTTTTTCCCCGAGTCATTTACATACATGAACATCCGAGTTTATGATGTGGAAGCCACTGATCTGCTATCTCACTGGACCGACACTTTCAACTTCATCAACATGGCAAGGTAACAAAATCCCAATGGCCACACAAAAGGATTTCCAAAAGGATTCATGATTTGTAAAGTAGCATTAGAAAAACACACAGCTTCCATTCTTAAATCTAAATAAACATGAAGATTTATATCGGTTTCCACAAATCAGTTTTTTCCCCACATCAAATATGAAAGGAGTCACTTTTGGAAACCTGAATAGTATCACCCAACTGTGTTGATCCTCTTTGCCCTCTAGTATCTTTCATGTCATTCTTGTGGTTTGTTGGCCACAATAGCTTTGTGAGGTTATCCTATAAAAGTTAAGCCCTTTCATTTCCGTACTTTATTTACAACACTCTTGCAAACAGTATTCTCTGAGTGGCACTAAAACTATTATTTGCGTTTCCTTTCTGTCACTTCCTGCTATTTTTCTTGGATATCTTTAGATGGTTGATTGAGACTGTCTTGATTTCTTTGCGCTGCAGAAAGAGCGGACAGGCAGTGTTGGTGCACTGTAAAATGGGCGTGTCTCGCTCCGCATCCACTGTGATCGCCTACACCATGAAGTACCATCGCTGGCCTTTGGATGTTACATTGGCCTACGTCAAGGAACGCCGGTCAATCATCAAACCTAACGAAGGTTTCATGAAGCAGCTCCAGACCTACAGTGGCATCCTCAGTGCCAGGTGAGACATGACACTAGGCCTAATACTTGTAGCTTTTTTGCCATTAACAATACTGTTTTCAGTTTTAAGTATTTAGTATTTGTAATTCATCCATGTCTGGATCTTTTTCTCACCTCCAGTTTACATCCAAACACAGTGTGTATGTAGTGTTGAGTTTTGAAACTTACTGCTATCAATTACACTATCGGTATTTACTAGGCTTAATGGAAATGCAGATTTTCAGTGCTGCTGAAATGAAACATAAGACAAATTAAGTGAAGGCTGCACTGAAAGCAGAGAGAGTTTGAGTTGAGGTTTTATTAACCCTGTTCTAAGTGATTTACATTTAACTATATTTTAAAGAGGTTATATGTAGTGTTGATATTCCAAACTGTCAGCAGTAGGTATAAATCTTGTACCAGAACACATTTAGGACTTATAGCTTTTAGTCCTTTGTAACTGTCTTTTTTTTTTCCTCATATCCTTTTATTGGGATTTTATT
>JAPTGZ010000002.1:25299448-25328448 GCA_029814645.1 Fowleria isostigma
GGGATGAATAAAGTACTTCTATTCTATTCTATTCTATTCTATTCTATTCTATTCTATTCTATTCTATTCTATTCTATCAAGAAAACCAAAAAGCTAGATATCAGCTCTTAAATTAAAATGCTATGAGTTATTTTTATTTTTATAATTATATTTGTACAAATAAATGTACCGTTAGTTGTAAGAGACATTAAAATGAACAAGAAATTTAAGAAAATGTAGTCTATTTTTTTCCGCACACACAGTGGTTGAAAAGAGTTTTCAAACACCCCATGCATTTGTGATGTGTTACATGAAGAATCCCTCTTAAGTCATTGAACTCTTGAAATTCACATACTAATTTCTGCACATTCTCTGTTCCATCGAGGGCAAAAGCGGATGTTTCAACAAAAAAAAAACAAGCCCCTTGAAATATAACCGGGGTCTGACATGTTGAAACTGTCAGGAATTTTGTTTTGTTTTGTTTTTTTCTTGGTAACAGTTAACACACAAAAAAAAGGAAAATTATTTGCATTTGTTTGTGTCTGTCTGATGCAGTTACACCTTTTGAAACACAAACACGATTTGCCACCAATAGGGTGTCCGAAAGCTTTTTTCCACTACTGTACAATATACAAAAGGAAACAGCAAAAGCCATTTGTGTGTTGCACAAAGTAAAATATTCATTAAACAATAGTGCATAGTGCATTGTTTATTTTATACAATCCAATGACCGTTTCATATCCTCATGAGGACAAAAAAAGGCAATTAAAGTTTAATTTTGGTTTTTTTTTGTTTGTTTTTTTACATTAATTACTTGATAGGAAACTGCATGATACAAAACGTTTTCCTCCCATTTTTGTTTTATTTAAGTTTTTAAATGGAATGTCCTTTGCTGTGGACAGTAGTTTTTATTATTATTATTATTATTATTATTATTATTTTCACTAAGTCATTTCTATCACATCCCAAAGATTCTCAATGGGACTCAAACCTGGATTATGTGGTGCCCATTTATATGTGTGAAAATGGTGCCTCACGCTCCATAAACTATTTTTCCACAAGCCTGTTGAGCCACAAAACTCCTGGCATTGCATAGTCATTTTGGTTTGTGTAAGAGATAAGAAGCTATTCACTTCACCAGTTAGGGTTAAAGAGCTTGCTGAAATAGTCAACATTGTAATAATTATCAAATGAACGACTCTTTGCTTGTTTAAATTTCTGTGTTTTCCTGGCACAAGAAAGTAAAAATAAGAGAATGTGAAAACCAAAAATGAAACACATTGTCTGATTTCATAAGCACTTATTAGAGGTAGAACAGTTACAGTTACAGTATGAAGGTAGAGCGATGTAGTTACGTTTGTGTCCTGTGGGGGGCAGTAAAACGTCTTCAGCTTCTTTACCGGCGAAATGAAGAAGAAGAAGAAGAAGAAGAAGAAGAAGAAGAAGAAGAAGAAGAAGAAGCTGAAGAAGAAGACCACTCCCTCTGTGTTGTTTTACCCTCTATCCTCATTCATAAAACACCAAAGGTCAACTGTAACAGAAGATAAACCCTCCATTCTTTGACAGTATGTAGACAGTCTATTTACTTTCGTGTTGTCGTGTTGTACTTGACTCAGTTTTGTCTTAAGGTCAAACTTGAATGAACGTGATGACCGCACTGTTCTTTTATTTCCTCAGGACATGTTATTCCTGTGGCTGACTTTGTCTGCTGTCCCTTTTGGTAAGTATCTGTACAGCCTAAGAAAATAATATCATGCTTTATTTTTTACAATTTTCTGTTACTTAGTGCATTTACCGCTCTGTTCCTGGGCCTGCGCAACAAGCGCAACAATAACAAACCCTGAGTTGTGTTCGCAGCTGTAAAGTTAAATGTGTAGACTTAGACTTAAATATGCGTAGTGTAAAAAAAAAAAAAGCCACAAACACAGCGTTACACTAAAACATCTTTTTTAAAAATGGAGTTTTGTGATCAGAACAATCACAAACTAAAATTTAACAGCACAGACTAAACAAGACAGTGTCAAAAGGTTTACAGTGGTCTATAAAAAAAACCCCAAAAACAAACCTCTGGGATAAAAGTAGTGGAATTTTACCAAGTTTGAGTCACTGATATATAGAAAAGTCAAAATTGCTGATCAGATGGAGCTTCCAATATACAGTGTTGGGTCAAAATGTGAAATTCTGAGACTTGATGCGAGAATGGTTTTATTCAAAAGGAATGTTTGTCTCAGAGCTACCAGGTCCCCGTCAAAACACTGTCTGCACATTATAAAACACTCAGTATGCAAGTTCTTCCTAGTGGAAGAATTATAAATCTATCGTAGAAATGTACCTAAACCAATATATATGTGTAATAATGCTTTAACATATAGGCCCACATCAAAAACATCTGGCAGGAAAGCAATTACAAGCAAATATGGCAAGGTCACTCCTCCTAATCAGGAACAGTGGATGGAGATTGGAGAAGAAATTTGCATAATGGAAAAGTTGACTCACCGTCTGAGGTTACAAGAGGCATAAAGAGGGGAAATGGACGTTATTCAGAACCTGAAACGGTGAACAAAGCAAAAAAAAAAAAAAAAGAATAATTGAAGAAGCAGTCCCAAACAGTGTTGTTGATAGTGTTGTTTCTAAATGTTAAAAATATCAATAAAAAATAAAGTAATTATAATTTTTAAAAAAAGGATCGGCTAACCAGCACTTTGGTCATTTGTTTTCCAATTCATCTTATTAAAGTATGCAAGATTTAGCACATTTAGTCTCTGAGATGGATAATTTTTCAAAACATTATTGACAAGTCACATCAGCACAAAGCCTATTCATGACTGTACAGAAGGAATAAATAAAACTAATCCCTAAATGAACAAACAAAACGAATTCTTAAAGTCCAGTCAAAGACAAGAATTTATGTATATATGCAAAATAAATAAATGCAGGTAAAATAAAGTTTAAACAATTAGGAAAATACATCAAGAGCACAAATACTGCCACAACAAAGTTTGACTCTTTTTACATGTTTACCTTTAACAAACACTTTAAATTCCTCCAGAACTTTAAATATTATTCTATACAATTACATAATCTAGCCATTATTAGCTGAAATGATGCATTTTGTAATGTAAAACCTTAGGCCCAAGGAAAATGCACATTTGGAGGTGTCTGGCAAATATGATTCTCTAAACATTAACCAGATTGATTCAAGTATATGTATCCAACTTTGAACTGTTTTTATTACCTTGTTCCAAAATGGCAAAACTATGGGGCAAGCTCACATTGTACAAATGAAGGAACCTTCATGGCTATTTTGGCCAATTATTACGTAAAGATGGACATGTGTAAGATGGTTTGTTTGTTTGTTTATTCATTTCAGTGAACATAATGGGCACAAGCCACTTCCTGCCAGTCATAGTTTTCAACAAGAAATACCGTTAAACATGCAGGAGGGGAAAGAAAACAAAAACATTTGCCTGAAAAGGAGTAGGAAGAAGAAAACATTTAATCCTACCCCCATTTACACATATTTAACAAAATCAGCTTCACTGCTACTTCTGACAAAAGCTATCAACAACTCTGGACTCAATGTTAATAAGGATGTATTATAATAATTGGCATCAATATCCATCTTATTGAAGGTGGAAAAGCAAAGTATTACATTTCGGACATTTTCTGACCACCACTGTGCAACATGCTTAATTTTCTTACTGTAATTTTCACTACTATGACCTTATCTAGAGTTCTTATAGGGTAGATAAGGTATGTTTTTGGTTATTATTTTTGTCATTTGTGTTTCTACCAAATGTGCATCAGACACAAACAGATTTATGTTTGAACATTCCTCTTACAGATGAAGATGCAGTCTAGCCTGTTCTTATATCCCGTGTACGTGCAGATATTTTAGCCCTTAAAGACCTAGAACTCTTTTTGTGGCTACTTCAAATTATTTTTTTTCCCCATATCAAACCTTTCTAAGTGATTTATTGCAGATTTTTCAGTAGAAAATAAGGTCTTTTATATGTAGATGGTCATAAAACATCTAAGTAGATTCAAAGGTTTTATATCAGAAAACAGAAGATCAACACAAAAGTGACAAAACATATTCTTAACTCGGTGTTAAAACAAGTATGAAAAGCTGCATTTACCTGAAATATCTAAATGTACTAATAGGACCTGTGGCAGAACGTTATTAAACATTTTAAATCAGTAATGTTTCTGACTGACAGTGACTGTTTAGGTCTGAGGATTAAATAGTAACTTTACTGATCACTATATGTGCAAAACATGATGTTGCATAAAATTTCTTGAAGTTATTTACTGAGATGTTTTGTGTGTCTTTCCTCTCTCTGTCCCTTCTTCACTTCTGTTTGTCCAACCAAAGTTTTATCAAACACTCTAAAAGAAGTGTGCTATGGAGGCCATTATAACTTGCCTCCTGAATATGCACCTCCTCTTTTCCATGGGGAACTTTTCTTCACTTCAAGCAACACAGGAGTCAGAAGGCTTGTGAGCGATGACAAGGGGGTGAGCAGCTTCAGTTGAATTCATATAATTGCCGATGAGGCAGTTATATTCAGGCAAAACTGTCGTTCAAATCATGGAAAACAAAAACCTTTTTTTCCATGCTAAGTTTTTATTGAATTTTTTTACAGCGTTAGTGCAAAAAAAAAAAGTTTAAACAATAGGAATTGTTGTTTTGATATGAAAACATATCTTGAACAACAGATGAATTTGTCCTGAATGAATGTATTTATGTTTCTCGCATTTACAGATAAAGGACACACGCTTCACATCTTCCTTTGGCATTGGACTTGCTATACAAGATTTGACAGAACAAGATAATGGAGTTTTCTCGGTGTCTTATGCTCTTAGTGACAGAGAGGACAATGTCATCACACTGAAGATTAAAGGTGAAAAACTGAGTTAAATAAAATGAAAAAGTCTGTTGCATTAAAAAATTTTTGTAGGAAGAACTAGCACTATTACCTGCGTATAGTCTCTTCAAAAACTAACATATTTTCTGTATTGGCTTTTTCAGATTGTGTTGAAGCACGAAAAATCTATTACGGAAGTGTCTTCTCGTTGTTTATTCCCAGTGGAGCTGAACGTTTGGAGTTCACTCCATCTAATGAACTGGACCTGGTGACAGTCCGCTGGGATCGCACTGGCCTGAAGGGAGGCAGGGGATCATTGACCAGAAGCTACTGGGAGATAACCGACACCACTCAGAAAGACAATGGCTACTACAAGTTCAGAGGAAAACATAACACTTTGCTTGCGTGGAAGAAGCTTGTGGTAGAAGGTGATGGAAGAAGCTACATGTATTTTAACATTTTACATTTCTGTTTCTCTGATTAAGTGTTCTTATGTTGTGTTCTTTATCCACAGAAAATGAAAGAGATGTTCATGTTGATGAGGGTGAAAAACTCCGCCTAGATTATCATGATATTGCTCCCATATGGACCATAACTTTTCAACCTCTTGGGACACAGAAAACCTATGCATTAATTGAAAGAGGTTATGCTGACTGGTTTGCAGAACCATTTGAAGGAAGACTTGACTTTGCAGGCACTGCTATCGTCATTAGACCTGTAGAATATCAGGACTCTGGCACCTATGAGTTCATAGACTCGAAAGGCTGTGTGGCCCTACGTGTGAAGGTGGAGGTGACCAATGGTAAGTAATAATAAATAGTAATAATTAAAACCTCTTAAAGTAAATGGTAACATTTGTGTTTAGCAAAATAAGAATACAGGTCTCATGCAGTTGTAGCCCCACTAAGTCGTACCTTCTAACTTCTGTCGGTGTGTGATGGTGTATTTACCTGCAGAGATCCTGATAGTTTCTACTTTCTTCGCGTTTTGCTATGTTGACGTCATTTCTGGGCATCAGCCTTTGAGCACTGAGGTTGTACCTCCAGTCAGTCAATGAAAGCATTAACTGACCGGAGGTGTGTATGGGGAACAACATAAAAACAAGTTTACTTTGGTTTGTTCTGCTCTTCTCTTCATTACTCAGGCCACATTGTTGTGTGTCTGAGACATGTATAAATATTGAAGCAACCATTGACATGAATCAATCAAGAGTAAAATTTTGATTATTAGTTTGGTAAACTCTCCTCAATAAGTCTCTTTTGTTTTAACAGTAGACGCTCCGTCCTGGGTATATGCACTTACATTTGCCGGTGTTCCCTTTGGGATGATTTGCTGCTGTTATTGTGTGAAAAGCTTTCGTAAAAAGAGCTCCTCTAAAAGAAACAACCCTGATCCTGAGATAACAGCAGCATCAACACCTGCAACTGCTGTGTGTTACCATGTAAGTGTGTCATTTACTTACTTAATTAAGTATTAAGCAGTTATTGAGACTGACTCTTTGTGGCATTTTTATCTGATTATCATGGTTTATTTGCAGGATTCAACTGAACCTACAGGCTCTGGTCAGTCTGGTACCTCACCAGTGCCAGTGAACCTCCCCGTGTACAGAGGACCTTCATCTACCTCTGGTGGTCAACCGGTGAGTGAAAAACAGATCTATGACTATTTTTTTTTATTTGCTCATAACCTGAATATTATTAGCCTCTTTTCCAATGCAGTAAGTCTTATAATTCCCCATGTGCTTGCGACTGTTGTTTGTCAAACTGACTTATACAAAAACTTTGGCAAAAAAATGCAGCCCAGAGCGTTGGAAATAGACCAAAACATATTACAAAAAAATGTTCAGCCTGGTCTCAAAAGATGTGCTATTATCTGGATTAACATTCCATTGCACAGATTTTGTTAAAGTTGCAAAAAAATGGGAAAATTTGTCATTCCAAAATTAATTGGGCTATTTTCAAATGGCTACCAGTCCCATATGATTGATTCTAAAATTATACTGTCAATACAATAAATGTCCAGCTTGGCCCAAAGATGATATATATTGTCATGTCATAACAATATCTTGTACAATTTTCACACCAGAACACCATACCAAACCCCATTCACATACATTAAGAACAGAATGGGGACAGCAGCTTGGCTGAAATCATCCTCACTCTAACTTAGAGTGGAGAGGGTTAGGTTTTATTTTGGAAAATTTACAAACAACTCTTCGTAACTCCAGACTCAGACCCAAATCCAGACCGAGACACCTAGCCACAATCTGGCATCAGGCAAGCACACGGGTTACATTTCCCTCAGGAAATGTAGAAAAGTCTAGTTTATAACTTATTTGAAAAGCCTCAGCACGTTTCCACCAAAATTACTCGGGGAAAATACTCTCCCTCAATCCCAAAGAGAATTATTAATTTTTTTCAAACTTACTACAACTTACACTATACAGACCAAAATATAAACACCTAAATTTATTGTGTCTCAATACTTATACTCAATATTTACATATATACTTAATACTTACTTATATACCCTTTATGTATGTTTATTTTAGTACAATTCAATTCTTTTAATTGCTGCTCATGCTTTGTCACATCAACATTTTAGTGTTGTTTTTAAATTGTTAATGAGGTGTATAAAGCTCACAGGGTCTTGAAGCAGCCGATTTTATTGTCCCACTTCTGACACATTGTTTTAATCTATGACACACATCTGGAAATCAGCCTTTGTTCTTCTCAGCTCAGTTTAAAAACGGTGACCTCAAAGTCATAAAAAATAACCAACCCATCATCAATGGTTTGAATGTTTTTTTTTTTTTGGCCAAGATTTTGAAATCACCCAAGAGTAATCATTAGAAATTCCATTATTTTAATTAAAAACAGTATAACTACAGCTACATTAATAGTAGGTGCTCTAATTGAAGGTCTTGACAATAACCAGCATTGTGAAGCTCTATTCACTGATTATATCCAAACCATACATACCGAAGTAAAAGTAAATGAATGAAACTACGCAAACATCAGTAAGATGGGACACTTTCTGATTTTTATCATAATTGCAGAAGGGTTTTGCCATCTTTTAATTATATTTTTTGTTTAATTGCAGGATTCAACGCCAAGTACATCAACTTTCCCTTACCTGCCAACGAATCCCCCCACCTACATGGAAGCTATGTCTGATGGTCCACCAGTAGGTGTTAAACAAATGTGCCTCTTTTATTAAGACTTGATAAATGTCTTTCTCTTCCCAGCACTGACTTTTCTTTTTCCCTGTACAGACGTACGAATCAGTGAACTTCATTCCAAGCTCACCACAGCCTGAGGTACATGAACACAATGTTCTCTCTAAACACCCATGTTGAGCCATCCTTTTTTAACTCATGTAGATTTGTATGCTTTTAGCCATAACTGAAACATTTAGCTATATGTTCTGGGTTTATTTAAGTTCCCTCTTACACCAGTTCCATTTGTATTGCCATGGTAGTGGTACGCGATGCAGATAGCAATATACACATGTTATACATCCACATGACCAGAAGAGTGTCAGTTAACCTTCCTCTTGTGTTTGGGTTGGCATCAACCCATTGTAGGCTTTAAATGCAGAAAAGAACCACATAAAATTTGTTTATTGCATCAAGGCTTTTTGACTTTGTCAGGAACCTCTATTTCAGCAAAATAATACAAAAACAATTTTTTTCCGCTAAATTATAAAATGCTTTGGTTGAAATTATGATCTTTGTGTTGTTAAGGTTTCAATCCAGTTATAAAAATAAGACTTATAAAGGAATACTGGTGGTTAGAACTCGAACTGAAATCACAAGTGGACTGTCAGCCAATACACTGACACCAGCTCTTCTAACAATCATGTGAGCTTTAGGAGATTCTCATTTTGCCTTTTTATCCAGTATACCTGCAAAAAACAAAACAAGCAACGACAGGCATATCCAGACATGTGAGGTCAGTTCAGTCTAGAGTTGGTGACTGAAGCCCCTTTCCCACTGGCCAAAAAACCCATTTAAACCTGCTAACAATCGGCTTTTGGTGACAGTGGGAAAGGCGCACCGACCCGCGTCAAACGACTCGGCAAGCTATGCGGGTTAAAATTGCCTTTAATCGGCTCGGTTCCTATCGGCATGCAATGGGAATGCCAGATGTGGGTCAACCCGCTAGTTTACGTAATGACGTAGAGCGTTGCGTGATGCGTCATAACATCGCGCCAGTCACGTCTTATATCACACGCCACAACAAAGCTTTGCTTGCATTTGAATCAAGACTGGATTGAGAAACATGTCACAGCATTGGCAAGATAACGAGATTTGTGAATGACCATTTTGAGGACAGACAAAAAAGAAAGGACACTGACCAGTGCCAGACTCGCCTCCGTGTTGTTCTGTATTGTTTACTTCCTGGAATTCTGTCGCACTTGTGATATCATCATCTACACAATCCCAGCGTGGTGACGTCACCAGACGCACAGCGGGGGAAGCGGAGGCCACGCAGCTTGCCAGTGAGGGGACAGACTCGGCTTTTTTTGGTCAATGGAGAAAGGCCAAATGCCGATTGTTCGCAGGTCGACGTGGGTTTTAAAAACGCATGTTGACCCGTTAATTTTAGTGGAAAAGCGACATGACAGAGTGCTAATCCAGGGGTATACTGACAAAAAAAGGCCCAGAGGCCCATATAAAAAATGTTAAAACCAATACATGGATAAGGAAGCCTAAAGGTAACTAAGAGATGAGAAACAAATTGGATGACAGGTAATTGTTTTTAGTGTATTTTACAGCTGATGTAAGACATGGGTCAAAGCTGACCCGTTAACATAAGAAATGGTAACAAAAAGAGAATACAAGAGGAAGGTTAAAAGCTTGATAAAATGAATGGTCAGACAATAGAACACAACCCAAACAATAAACACTTAAATGGAAAAATGTTATATATCGTGAATAATTTTATAAAAGAAAAAAACTATTACAGCAAACTTTGCACTGCTAAGCTAACACTAAGCAGATTCAACCGGACAAGTAGAATTACTCTACTGCTAAAACTCAGTGAATGAGCCAAAGAGCAGAAATAACACTTGCCTTATAAAGCAATGCTTATGTCTTACAGTTGCTGTTTTCTGATCCTAACTTGATTTTACAATAATGAAGCTTCTGCGATCAGCTAATCCAGTGTTTTGTGTTACATTGAAATGATTCCCACTAGCAACAAATGACCCACTGTTGAACAGGTCAAGCTGAGACAGATTCCTCTGATTTACACTGTCCTTGTTTCACAAATATGAAAGTAAGCAGCAAATTTTCCATGACCCACAGACCAACAATAGCACATTTATTTACTCATTTACAAAGAGGTGCTTTCATTAAAGGATGCATCATGTGTCTGGCAGTTTAACTGTTGAAACATAATGGAGAATTTTTCAATATGGGAGAAGGTGATGATGATAATATATCTCTTGATAGTTGTTTTAACAAAACAGAAAGGGTTTCTTGTTATGTCACTGACTACCTTTAACGTGAAAATTTCAGATTCATTCACTGACTGTATTATCACACGTTTGCCTTTCTCTGGTTCACGACTCCTTTTAGGCTGCAGCTGGTGCCTCTGATTTCATCTCCTCAGACTCTGAACCAAGGTTTGACATGAATGGGTCTGCCAGTCCTTCTGCCACCCCCCTCAACTCAGATACCTCTGATGTGTATACCTCTGATAAGTTCAACTTTTTGTAAGAACCATTATGAAAATCATGGATCTGAGAAAATAGTGGGTAGAGTTTTGACACACAATCAAGCTTATTGTGTTTCATAAATGCATTGGGATCAAACTCATTTGAGGCAATTCGTTATTGATATTTTTATCACAATGTTAATTTATATTTCATAACTATAAATATTCATTTTTTAAAATATGTTTTTGGGCATTCTTGAGTCTTGATTTTATTATTATTATTATTATTATTATTATTATTATTATTATTATTATCATGTGCACTATGAGGTAAAGAGTTTTGTTCACTTTTTTCTCAGGCAAGGGGAAAGATGCTGCCTTAGAGTATTTACTGATGAGGTTTATGAGTGATTATATGTATATGTGTGTTAAATGTAGCCTGTATATACTTGACATACGTGCATGATGTACACATTAAAGTTTACTCAGGTTTTTTTCAGCTGCCAATGAAATGCAGGAGATTCTGTTACAACGATCACTAAGTGATGTTTCTCTCATGGAAAACAACAGTTTACCTTCAGGAAATCAAGCCACATCACACAAAGGTGTACTATCCAAACCATTCTTGTGTGCCTTTAGTTTCATATACTGTATGTGTTGTGTGTTATATGTGTTTTTAGTTTGTTGCTGTTCTGTCAACGAGGGCATTTGTAAAGCCCTCATCATTACAAACTGCCCAGGACATAACGTTGTGAAATAAATGTCAAAATATGACTGTGTGATGACTGTGTTTGTTCCTTTGCATTATATGGGAAATTGTTTCTAAACCTTTCATAATAATTTGCTGAATACCTGATCTTCATTTTGCTTGATATCAAAGCTCAGTGAGAAGCTGGAGTATCTAAATATCTGATATAATCCTGTCTGAGTTGGTGATCAAGTGATTAAAAGTGTCAATATGCCTAATGATTTATACAACCACAACAATTACACACTGTATTAAAACGTATTTAATAAATTAAAACACAAGCCACTATATTAATCTCTGTTCTATATCCAGCTTCATTTGTTCACAGACTTCTCATATGGTATTAATTTGTGTAGAATTTTAGCCCCCAGAGTGTAAATAATGGCAATAAGCATGTTTGTAATCCCTAGAAAAGCTTTCAGTATTTTTTGTTTTTACTGTTTAACCCTCAAAGACCTAAACAGGCTTTAGCAACCAAAAGCATCCACTGATTTAAAATGTTCAATAATTTTAGAATCACAAATCCTATATGTGTAAATAATTCAGGTAAAATGCAGTTTCTCAGCTTTTTATTGTCTTCGAATTTGACCCAGTTGGGCATTAAGAGGCTCTGTAGTGAACATGGAAACAGTCCTTAGTTGTTTCAACTGGACTGGATTTGTTCTTGAAAACCTATTGTCTCTCGTTCAAGAGTCTATCAGTTTTATTTGCTTGCGGTTGAAAATCAAATTATAAACCAGTATTGGAGGTGGTCTGTGTAGGTTAGAGTCAAGTGTCAGAGGTCACAGTGAGGTGATGCTGAGCTTCAGGGTTGTTAGTGGGCATTATATTTGAGTTCTTAAGGGTCATTGGGTCATTGTCCAAGTCCTTTCGGGGGGGTGGGGTGATTGATCTCAGGTTAATCCAAGTATGCAAAGTTGTTTGCTGAGAATTGTTTGGGGGAGGATGTTCAAGTTAGAGTTGTAAGTTTTTGAAAATGAGCGTCTCAGACCATCAACACCGTTAAGAGAGGATTTTCCCTCTTTCATAAAGATAGATTCTTTGTTTCCTCAATCAAAGCACTTTTCTTCTCTGGCCAATATTCAGTCATTGGTGTTTTCAGAGCAATGTTTTTTTTCCTATAATTGAAGACAGACTGCAGAGTCTTGGCCTGAGGTGCAAGGTCTCTGTTAAGGGAATAATTGTATGATTTCCCCAAAGTACAGATCACTGCACTGAACAACCTATGCAGTGTTACTCTGTCTCTCCGTAGGTTCATCATTGGGGTGTACCCTATATCTGAACCAGTCTCAGGGTGTTGGTGGGTTTGAAGTAACTCGGATAATTTGTTGGTTGAAAATCCTTTGAAGTTTCTGAGACTCCAGTCATGTAAGGAATGATAATGCCTTTCCTTTTTTTTTTTATTTTTTTTTATTTTTTTTTTAGAATAATATTGTAATAAATAATGATAAACCAGCTGGAAAAGAGAAACTTTCATTGAGAAGTCATCAGTTCTTGGTCTTTAAGAGTTAAAATGTCTTTAAAATGGCTGCAATTCCTAAATGTTAAATGCGGTATTTTTGTTAATTACCTAGAATTAAAGCTAAAAGCCCACATAAAAAAATCACATCTACCCCAGAGGTATGCTACAGAGGCAAAATGACACTTCAAATGGAGTGGTCTATGCACAGGTCATTTACACAGTTTTCTGATGTCATAAGCATGTCAAAATATAACCGATTTGACCAAAGTAAAAAAAAAATTTAAAAATTAAAAAAAAAAAAAAAAAAAAAGCCTTTCAATATTTATGCATTGTGCTGCCAAAAAAAAAATTTGTTGGGCTTGCGCGGAATTGCGCAGTGGGCGCATACACGACGCAGTCGCTGAGTTCCACATAGGAAGCCACGCCCATTCACCCAAGTCTGTACTGAACCACAACTAGAAAACAAACTTAGCCGTAAAGACGAAAGAAGTTACAATTCTCCGACAGTGCGTAGACATTATCTTTTTTTTTTTTTTTTTTTTTTATCATAATTTGGTCTTGTGATCTTAAACTTAATAGAAACAGAAACAAACAAGCCATGGGTGTGTATTCTCTCCAGGACATGATAGTCCTCTGCCTGGCTTTGGCTTCGGTCTTTGTCAGTAAGTATCTGTACTTTAGTTTATCAACATTTGCCCAGACTCTATTCAAGAAACGCAAAAAATATGCATACTTATTACTGTATATTGTTTTATATACTGGATAGTATTGTTGCATGTTTAAATATGAACAAATGCGCATGTGGAGAAGTTTACATTTCAGTGGCGAATCTAGAAAAAATGAAGGTGGGTGTAGTAGGCAAAATTAACATTATAAATGCTTCACATTGTATTTATTATCATACACTAATAAACTGAATACACCTTAACCTCAGTAATGTGACCACTTTTTTATGAACTAAAGGAAATAGTTGGTTTTAGTAAGGCTGTCCATAGTTAAGGCATTGAATTCCGTTACATTCCAACTAATTTAAAATTAAAAAAAAAAAAAAACAACAGGATACAACTTTGTGTGATTCACTCAGTCACTGTCTGTGTTTCACCAAGTCCAAGATATTGAATATTCAGTCCATGCAGTTGCATAGTTCAGCCTGTATAATAGTAGATTATATACCTTTTGTGGCTGCCCGTTTGGTTTTCATGCAGATCTAAATACTGCTTAAACAGACAGTTGTCTCTTCATGATTAGATTTGGTTAGATTTAACTCCCTTTACCATATAGATCAGGGGTAACCAACCCTGGTCCTGGAGATTTACTATCCTGTATGTTTTTGATGTATCCTTATTCCAACACCTGATTCAAATGATAAGCCTATCATCCAGCACTGCAGAAGACTGATAAGGACCATCAGGTGTAATGGAAGAGGGAAACATCTTAAACACTGTCGTTATAAATGGCATGTACGCAGTAGACAGCCCCTCCATTACAAGAGGGGCAGAAAAGTTATCTCTTTTTGGTGGGATTTTTTAATCACTTATTAGTGACTAGAACAGATGAAACACACTGTTGCTTGGAAAGTTGGAATAAAATGATTGTTGTTACCTCTTCTGATGAAATGATTGTGACAATGTGATGTATTCTTGATAGATAAAGTGTAACTGGGACTCAGTATGTAATCACTGTATCAAAGAGGATTACTGAAGTGTATAAAAAAAAATAAATGAAAAGAGAAAAGTGTCTTTAAATGTCATTCCAACTTTATGGGCAACAGTATAGTGCAAAGTATCCACCCTGTCTACAGTTCATCTTTGTATCTCCTATCCACCTATGCTTCTCTGATTCAAGGTTTGTCATCTGTGGAGGAAGAACATTGACAACATTGAACATTTAATAATTGAGAGTTTTTCATAGATATAGGACATTCCTCCCTTGTTATAAGGGTCTTGTATAAGTAACAATTCCATTATGGACCGGTTAGGTATGTTGGCTTATTCTGCGTAACAAAACAACATACCTGTAATTATTTAAAGAACTGAGACCTCGGAATTTTATATTTTTTGTGACTGTTTAAATGTTGGAAAAATTTGGTCTATAAAGATATCCAAAAAACTGTAAATTCTTTTTTCGAACCACTCATTAAATTTAGTGTTTTTAAATGAAGGTGCAAAGGCGTGGTTTTCAATAATAGGACACTAGAGTGAGCCAGACTGCCACCCACTGAATTTGCTAATCTTGGACAAGATCTTCAGTGACTGGGAGACACTCACATTAGATAATGATTTAGGGTCGATAGTAGGCGGAGCTGAAAACAGCATGGCTGGAAGGGAAGAGGGGTAACCTCAGGTCTTCTCTATGTTTTAAACTGATTTGTGATTTTAAAGGGTGAATTGTCAAAGAGTTGCTGTTCATTTGAAGTTTTAATTAAAATAGTATGCTTTTATTAAAATTAATTTTATTTCCTGCTATCCTATATCCAATTTTAGCTTTTCTGCTAAAATTGAAATTACAGAGGGGATTGGTTTAGACAGGTCAGAGATATATATTAATAAATCATCAGCAAATAATGAGGTCTTCTGTTCCATGCCTTCTCTAAAGATCCCGCTATATTCATCCGATGAACGTAAAGAGATTTTTAGAGGCTCAATTGCCAGTAAGAAGAGTAGAGAGGATAGTGGGCATCCCTGTCTAGTGGATCCTGTTAATGTGAAGTATTCAGATCTGATTTTATTGTCTGTACTGAGGCCATTGGAGTCCATACAGTAGCCTAATCCATGACACAAACTTTGAGCCAAAACCAAACCTTGACAGGGCTGAGAAGAGAAAACCCCACTCGACCCTGTGGAAGGCCTTCTTTGCATCCAGGGATATTAATATTTGAGAAGTTACATTAAGAGTTTGATGTATAAATAATATTAAATAATCTGCAAATATTAGGATTTGTCTTTTCTTGATGAATCCTGTCTGGTCCTTATATATTGTTGTTGGAGGTACATGTTCTAATCTTACTGCCAGTGCCTTTCCTAGGATTCTGGTGTCTACATTCATTAGGCTCACTTGTCTGTATGATGCAGTTTCAAGTGGGTCCTTTCCTTTTTTATGGGTTAAGAAAAGAATTGCATGATAGAATGTTGCTGGAAGAGAACCCTTTTCTGCCGATTCATTGAAAACCTTCAGTAGAAGAGGCATGATTGCTGTTGTAAATGATGGAGTTTTTTCTGTCTCTTTTGATGATGATGATGATGGGAGGCTGCTCCATGTCCTCACACTGGTGGTCAAAGGTGCTACCTTCCACTGAGCTAATTAGCAATTTTCACAATTAGACTCGAATACAAATGTCTATCTTTATAATGACTTTTTGCGTTTGCTTTTTTAGATTGTGATGAAACAGAAACAAAGGTTTACGGGGGTATCTTCTCAGTGCGCATTCCTGACGGAGCTGCATTTCTTGAATTCACACCTGCTGAAAGCCTGAGCCGGGTGACAGTCGTCTGGAATCGCACCGATCCAAAGGGAAGCAGGGGATCAGTGACCAAAAACTACTGGGAGATAACTGACATCACACAGGAAGACAGTGGCTCCTACAAGTTCAGGGGGAGAGGCAACAGACTGCTGGTTTCGAAGAGGCTGGAAGTAAAAGGTAAAGATGGATGCTGCTTGTAGACATTTTAGATATATGCTGATTAAAATTTGTCATTCTCTTTATGTTACACAGAGGGTGAGAGACATCATGTAATACCTGAGGGTAAGGACATCTACATTAGATATCCAGATAATGGTCCACATAAGATGTGGACCATTATATTTACGAGGGGAGAGAACCAGTATACTTTACTAGAAGGAGGTTCTTTTGAGACATCAGGACCTTTTAGTAACAGAATTCAATTTGTCGAGAATGCTATAATCATTGACCCACTACAATACGAAGATTCTGGTATCTTTGAGTTCAGAGACGCCAACGGCAACCTGGCTCGGCGTGTGGAGCTGGAGGTGGAGACGAGTGAGTGTCAAAATTTAATCCTCTAATCTACTTCATACTATGCAGAAATGTATGAAACTTCTTTGGTATTAAAACACTTACATGTAAATATATTGAAGAAATGAATTTAATTATTTGGACAGAATTAACATTAGTGTAAATGATAAAATAGCGTCTTATTTTTTTTTTCCGCTTTTACAGGTTTTCCTCCTGCGTTGTATTATGTCATTATTGCTGGTAGTATTTTTCTGGCGTTGGCCATCTGTTGTTGTGTGAAAAAGTGCTGTTGTAAAAAGAGCTCCCCTAAAAGAAACAACCCTGCTCCTCGGGCTGAAGGAGTATCCCTTGTGTATTACCATGTAAGTATTTCAAATAAGTATTCAAACCCACTTTCAATGAGGTTTTATCTGAATATCACAGTTTATTTGTAGGATATGACTCAACCTACAGGCTCTAGTCAGTCTGCTACTTCACCTGCTGCAGTTTACTCTTACAGAAAACACCTTTTATTCATGGGCTGTCCGGCTCCTATAAATGCCTAACCTCCCCCTCCTCCCTGACATGTGCAATATCATCTATTTATTTATTTATTTATTCTAGCTGTGTTTTTATTCAATTTTTATTTTATGTGTAGTTTTAATATTTTTGTACTGTTCCCCCACATACTGCTTTTATGCCTTTATAATGCTTGTATGTTAGCACAGTTTTTAATCTCTTTTGAACTATGGGTGGTGAGCGCCACACCAATCTCATTGTTTTGCACAATGACAATAAAGGCTATTCTATTCTCTTCTGTTCTATTCTATACCAGCCTTCCACTGACGATCAAGCGGTGAGTGAAAAATATATACACATGTGCCTCTAATATTCACATCTGCTCTCAGTACATCTCTTCTCAGTCCTGACTTGGTGTTTTTTTCCTTTACAGACGTACAACCAAGCGAACATCAGCGCGAACCCGCCTCACCCTGAGGTACATTAACATATGCAGATTTTGCTCTTAATAGATAACATATTGGGATATTTAGGTTTATAGACACAGGTAAAATATTGGTGTGCTCTTTCAAATCCATTTAATCCTCATGGCATATAGTGCAGGGAACATAGTATGTCAATCAATGTTTGTGACAACACAAAGCCACTTTAGGCAGGTTTAAAGCTACACTGCAGGGAATATCCATGTTCTCTCTCTGAGGAACATTGTATGCGCCTGCAACAGGCATTTAATATGTTCTATGTACATTATTCTCGCAGAATTTTTAAAAGTCTTAAAAGTTTTGAATTAGCAAATCTGCATGTAATACCTTAAAAAATGTGTTAAGTTTGATATGGTAGGTTGTAATTTAAGCTGCCGTAAACTTGTGTACTGTATTGTGTGTGTCTGGGAAAGCTGCAAAGAAAGTCATGTTAGTCTGCTCAGTTCCACTTGTTCCAACATAACAATTTCTATTTGAAGTCAGGAACCAATTATCGTTGACTTTGCAGTTCCTAGGAAGGAATGATTCATGGTCTTGGGGTAAATAAATACATTTTCTTAAGTAGTATGGCTGTGAAATAGGCAGTGAACTGGCCATTAAATTCTGTTCTAAGTAGTTTTAAAAAGATCTTCAAAGTCTTAAATTTAGCTTGTAGAAACCCGTAGGAACCCTTTATGTGTATATGTATTGTAAGGTCATAACTGGGGTTTACTGCAGAAGTGCAAGGTCACAATACAACTGTGAATGGCAGTAATGACAAATAAACCCCATAATTAAAACTGGCTGCACCAGAATGCAAACATTTTCAGGAGGCCAAACATTGAATCCAACCAACTGTAAAAAGCAACAGAGGTAATGGTAGGGCCTACAGTAACTAGCTAAAAGTGGGCGCTTAATTGCTGGAAAAAATTTTACTAAAAAGATTCAGACTCATTTATTGTATGTACTCTGCCATCACACACTTATTTTCTGTCCATTACTTCCTCCAGGTTGTATCTCCAGGTGCACAGGGAGCCACTCCACTTCTGTCAAAAAGCTCTGATTTCATCTCCTCTGACTCAGATCCGCAGTTCCACATGAAAGGAATTTCCTCTGCTACCCCCCTCGACGCAGACACAACAATCTGTGATGTTTATACCTCAGATAAACTCAACTTTTTGTAAGCCCCACACTGAAAATTGCCTATGGAGCAAATACTGTTTTGACATCCGGACATATGCGTAGATCAATGTGTGTGATATTTCATTCTGTTAAACCACACTCATTCAGTGGGATCAAACAGGTTTGAAGCATCACAGTATTAATACTTTTTGCATGCTAAATCTGAATACTCTTGCTTGTTGTTGATTTAACTTTTCTCAGAGTTGCTTTATTTTCAAAGCTGGGGGGAAACTTATACGCTCAACAAATGTGTTTTAAATTTAGGATGTTTTTACTTTGCATATCAATGTACATATCACTGTTTTCTATGCCAGTTATACCAAAAATAAGAGACACATCAGTAACTTTATACCTAGAAAGCAGTTGTGTGCCTTCGGCAACTTAAGCAACAACATAAAAATCCACATTTTCAAAAAAAAATTATGTTTATTTCAAAACCTGTGTTTTGCCATTTGGAGCAATTCTTAAAGCCCTCCTTAACTTTGAGGAGCTGAAACCAATGTTAGTTTATATTTGATATATAATGAAAAGGTTTGTCTGTATCAGATGTAAAAATGTGCCTAAACTAAATGTCATGGACTGTGGCTGTCCCTGAAATGAGTCTTAGTATATGTAAATATTTTTGACATACGTGTATTTTTTGTTTGTTTTAATTAATGACCCTTGCTGGTAGAAAAAAAACTACACCTTCAGGTCATGTGATGCACCCAGGTGCTCATGGTGAGTATTGTCCTGTGATATCTGCATCACAAAGAGAGCTTCATAAGTTTCAAGGGGCAAAAACAGGGCAGCCAGGACTGTCCTTCAGTGCTCCTACAGGACCAACATGGTACTTAGGCATTCATGCCTTTTATGGCTCACAGTTAACAACAAAATTAAACTAAGACTAATTTTATTAATGCAGAATGCAATATTTAAACAGCCACAGTTCTTTTCTGAGCAGCTAGTTTTTGTTGAAAATTGCCACCGATATGCCACTAGCCAGTGACTTAAAAATTCCTCACCCCAGGACAAATTCTTTTAAGTCCACAGTGCTTTACAGTGCAATATTTAACTGGAATAAACTGTTACCACTCGGAGAGTACAAAATAAAAGCAAATTCAAGCAGGCATTAACACAAGAACTGCTGCAGATGACCATGTAAGAGCTATATATCTGCCTTTTGAAGTTCTGTAATGGGTATGGATATATATTCTACTCATACTGATGTGTTTTATTATGTTATCAAATTTTTGTAGTATGCAATTTGAAGATGCATATTTTTTGTAATTGCATTTTTTTTAAAAGGGCCCCAGGAAGACTAGCAGCCATTAAAAGGGTAGCTAATGGGGATCCTAATAAAACAAACAATGTGAGGTTATATAGCTGGGATGATAAGTTTAGGGGGTTTTTTTGTGTGTCTTTTTTGGTTTGTTTGTTTTTTTTATCGCAGGAAACGCAGCCAAAGAGCTACCCTTAACTTCTGGTTGGAGGGTGCACATAATTGCTTATAATTATTAATTATATTAATATGTGTGTGATGTTTATTTTGTTTGATGACGACTTTCTGATGTGTATGATATGATTTATATTCAGTTTATCATGGTGGTTTGGTGTCTGATATGACAAAAAATAAACCAAACATTCATCGACCATCAGTTGGAGTGTGGTTCTCTTGTCCAGCCATAAGAAAAGGTTTAAGAGCAGCTACATGGACTGACACTGAAAACCAGTCGGCAAATCAAAGATGGATCTATGAGAACTGTGTCAGGAAACCAGGGCCTCACTGTGATGATGAAAATGTCTTATCCTTACACAGTATCTGCAAAAAATATGATAGGACATAGCATCAGATCTGTGTCTATTTAACATAGCTAATTGTGAAAAATGTGGAACAAAGAAGAAATTTTGCCGTAATTCTAAAAATATTGTGGCAAAAAGTCATTTTTAAGAAAAAAAAAATTAATCCCAAGAAACCTCTTTGTATGACTTTTATTGTCCAAATAAGCAATGTACTGTGAATGAGTGCTTTTTTGAAAAATAAAAATCCAAATACTTGGAACTTAAATATCTCAGTTATTTACAATTTTCTAAGTATTATTAGGTAAAGTGGTTGCCAAAATTACAACACCTGATAGATCTGCCTCTAAAACACGATTTCAGATGATAGCTCTGAGGAAAATGAACATCAGATGAAATGAATCCTACTGTTTCTATCCACTGTCAACTTTAATGTTTCCATTGTGAGGAGGATATACCCTCTACATTTAATACAATCACACAGCTGTATCCTAAGACTCACCAGCACCATTAATTTAACCACAAACACACCTGACAATTATTACACAAGTCATTTGTTTTCTTCTGTGAAGGAACATGTTTGTGTGAAATAGGCCTTATTTGTTTTTTGTAATGAGAGAGAATGGCCTAAATCTCATGGTGATAGTGCTATTCTATGGTTTGTAGAGCATAATGATGACTTCATAAATGTTTTTTATGTTTAATGGGAATTTTAATAGCCAATTCAAAACAAATGAACGGAACCTCTTAAATATACCAAGTGTTGTAGTAATGTTGGCCACTATAAAACACAAAAACAGAATTTGATTTTAGAGTTTTAGTGGAAAAACAAGCTGAATTTGTAGAATGCAGAAAGTTTTTGGAGTGATGACTCCTACTCTGCAGTAACATGTAAACCATTAAAGGGGATGCTGCAATAAATCCAAATGTGTTTAGAGTTTCAGGAGCAGATCAGGAAATTGTTTTTAATTTGTACATTTTTCATCAAAGTTTATGTAAGATATGAGTTTTGCTGCTTGCTCTTTTTTTCTGTTGTCAAACCAATTATTCTTTTTTGCTGGAGCATAAGTTAAAAAACAAAACGATGGGCAAACTCAGTGAAACTAAGCTAACATCATTGACAAGAACTACATTTCCATGTTGTGGGGGCCATTACTCTTGTCCCACTCTACTAATGATGGCAGATATAAAAAGCATTATGTTCTATTGAGGGAGAATACTTTACATTCATGAAAAACAAGATCTACCTCCACGAAATTAAGCCATTACAGAACAACCAGCTAAACTGATTATGTATAGTTTATACTGTTCTCTCAAATCCTTTCTGTGTGCCTATGGATTTTATATATGTGTATGTATGTCTTATTTTGAGAAGTATATTTCATGTTTTGTACAATTTTACATGGAAACTTTAGCTCATCTTTTATTAAATTTTTATATTGTGTTGTTGGATAACATAATCATACCTAATGAACATCTCTGTCCATACAGCTCATGTTTTTTTTCCAAAACCCTGACCTGTCTTCATTCCACATCTGAATTTCAGGCTAGTTTTACAGCTTCCAAACAACTCATACCTCTCCTGTCATTTTAATCTGGGACATAGAGGACACCATCTAGTCATGACTTATCCACAGATATCCCTCATGTGTAGATCAGTGTTAACTGACCAGTTTTCAGGTGCTAATTGTCTTTTAATGGAATGAACTGCTAACTCTAGTTACACATGATGCTATCATTCCTCTCTAAGATGTTAAGGTATTAGTATCTGATACAGTTTTTAAAATCCTGTTATTGATTTGATGTTGATGCTCATAGTGTTAATTGTTAATACTGCTGTTCATGTGTCTTTTCATAGGTCTCTCTGATAAATGAGAATTTGATTTGTTTCTGCCTGATTAAATGAAGAAGGAACAAAAATATTTACTGATATTTTGTCAACTGGAGCATTTTGTTAAAACCCCAGTTATGTTTGAGAACCAACCTTGGGCACAATACAATAAAATACAATAAAATAAATGACAATTGTGATATTTTTATGAGATGCAAAGGTTCATCTACATTAGATGTAAAGATGTATCACTATACTTTGACATTTATTTGTAACATTGAAAAAAAAAAAGCATGGTATTAAAGCCAAGAGGGAAGCTGTCGTGTCAATGTATCAGACCTGTGCTTGGTTGTAGAGGGGCATTTATTGTAGCTGGTTGTAGATCTGATAGCAAAACATACATTTAGACAATGTTAGCAAAATTAATATATCAAATTATAAATACTATTTTATGTATATTTAGACCACTATTTTATATTAGAGCAGCATTAAAGAGTTTCTAGCCTTTTATCATTTTATACGACACATACATGACTGTAAATTTTACCCTACATTTCCTCAAACATACTCGCAGGGTACTTTAAATACTCTATTAATGACATTTCTGTTTAAGTTGTGTTTGTTTTAATCATGAGATCTTCAGAAAATGGGAAATTTTTAGAAAAGTACATATATATGTCTGTGTGTGTTAATAACTCAAATATTAATATTCATTTAACTCAAATGTAAAAACGTGGACAAAAGAAAAACATAAATAAGATAAAATTGGAGAAAATGTTTTAACAATTCAATACATTTACTTTTTTCATGTCATAACAAAAGAAGAAAATGATTTGATTCCAAGGCCTGAGCCCCAAACACATCGGTGAAACTTATACAACGCCATGCGCGTTATTTGCGCAGTTTGCGTACGTTGAACGCAATAGTCACATTCAAAGTACAACTAGTACAGTCGAAGCCTCGCCCAGGACTGTTTTTACTGTCAGGTCGAATGACAACAGATAGACGAGTAACATTTGTTTATTTTACAGTAAGTAGACTTTCTGTGTGTTTTAGTTAGACTGGGATTGATTCGCGTTTTCCTTGTGTCTATCCAGTGGATTATGTATCAATGCATTATTTGTGCCTCCTCTCTGCAGGACATGTTACTCTTCTGCCTCACTTTGTCCTTGCTTTGTGTTTGTAAGTATTTGTTCAGTCTCAGAATAATCACATTGACTTTACTATAGATATAATGTAATGTAAGTTTGCATTTGAAGCTGAAGTGCTTGATAGAAGAGTGAAAGTAGAGCCCCATTAAACACATCACAGATAACGTGTTTGAACGTCACACATAAAAAGGAAAACTCATTCTAACATGTCCTCATACCACAAACATGAATCATCTCACATATGCCTGGAGATTATTTTTTTAAATGGACTTCTACGATTACAGTGTGTGCAAGACTTGCTGTTGTATAAAACCTGTTGGAGTTTTGCACAGTCGCAGAAAAAATTATTAGACCACCAAGTTATCAAAAACAATGGTTATGCAATCAAGTACTAACTCCTGTGTGTATCATGTGACTAAAACAGACAGAAAAGAAAACATGGAATGCCAAGAGGCACTGTTTTTGTCAGTACAATGCCATAGCTAGTTATGTATGAAGAACTTATGTGATTTTGGATATTATCAAGAAAACCATGGAAATTGGATAGATATCAGCTTTTAAATTAAACTCTTATAAGCTAATTTTGTTTTTATTGCTATATTTGTCCAAACAAATGTCCCTTTACTTGTACCAGGCATTAAAATGAACAAGAAATTGCTAAAAAATACAGGGTGGTCTAATAATTTTTTCTGTGGCTGTATGTTTTATGTTTTCCATCAACTCATAATTCCTAATTCTCTCTCTTCTTCACTCATATTATTCTGAATAAAGGTTCATCATCTCAGGTTGCAAAGATCTGCTATGGCAGCCAACACACCTTGAACCTTAGATTTTACAGTGACGACTTCCGTGGGTCAGTGTTCTTTACCCCAACCAACGGAGGAGTCAAACGGTTAGTGATGGACAATGGAAAGGTAAGTTAATTTATACTGTCATCAAAAAGGAAATTATGTTCCTATGTTCTATGTTCTTGAAACAGAGTATGGATCTGCCCTGATTGAATTGAATTTGTGTTGCTTGCATTTTCAGGTAGTGGACCCTCGCTTCAGGATTAACTTTGATGGTGGACTTGTCATGTCAGGTTTGACAGAACAAGATGGTGGAGATTTTTCTTTCACTTATCGTAAAGGTGGAGAGCCAAAAGTTTTCTCTACCTTGTTGATTTCAGGTGAGAACAGCGGTATTTTAAGGCTCAGTTCGATCTGAAAACTTATGTAGAAAGAGGTAACATTGTCTCTTAATCCCACAAATGTAATTATCCCCCAAATGTAATAAAAAATTGCAGCTTTTAATGTTAATAATCCCACAAATGTAATAACAGTCGCCTACCACAAACCTAATACCTCATTTTCCCACAGTGTGTTTCTATCCTCTCCCTCTACCCTCCTGCCCTCTTGTTCTCATATCCAGACATTTTATTTACATGGTTCAAACATGGATGACACGGTGGTGCAGTGGTTAGCACTTGTGCCTCACAGCAAGAAGGTCCTGGGTTTGATTCCAACACCAGTCGATCTGTGTGGAGTTTGCATGTTCTCCCCGTGTTTTTGCGTGTGTTTTCTCTGGGTACTCCAGTTTCCTCCCACCATCCAAAGACATGCACTGATAGTTAATTGGTTATTCTAAATTGTCCTTAGGTGTGAATGTTAGAGTGATTGTTTGTCTCTATATGTCAGCCCTGTGATGAACTGGTGAAATGTCCAGGGTGTACCCTGCCTTCGCCCTTTAGTAGCTGGGATAGGCTCCATGCGACCCCTGTGACCCTAGTGAGGATAAAGCAAGTTCAGAAAATGAATGAATGGTTCAAACATAGGCTTCTGTAATACTTAAAGAGAATAAATAATGTCCAGTTCATACCGAAGCTTTTATAATAAAATCTTTACAACATTTTTGTCCATTCTGTTTTGTTTCTCCACTTGTATTTGCAATTAAACACCTATTAATTAATAGTACCATGTGGTGAAACAGCAAAATTTGATCATTCTAAAAAGGTAAATATCCAAAGGACAAGAATAAAAAGAAAGATGAATGAATATTCATGTATGCATGACTTAAATGTATGTGATGTACTAATTTATTACATTTGTGGGAAGTTATTTCAATTTTGGAAACTAAAGATTTTTACCATCCCACAAACATAGTAAATCCCCACACAAGTAAAAATTATTACATTTGTGGGAATTGAGGTATTAGGTTTGTGATAGGCAACTGTTTTTACGTTTGAGGGAAAGGTATTACATTTGTGAGATTATTACATTAAAAGCTTCACATTTTTATTATATTTGCAGTTTATTATGTTTGTAGGGTCCTTAAACACAAATAGTTCACCTTCTATGCTCTGCATTTGCTTTTTCAGATTGTGCTGACACAGAAACTAGGGACTATGGGAGTATCTTCTCGTTGCGTGTTCCTAGAGGAGCTGAATTTCTGGAGTTCACTCCTTCTAAAAAACTGGAACAGGTGACAGTCATCTGGAACCGCACTGATTCTAATGGAGGCAGAGGATCAATGACCAGAAACTACTGGGAGATGACCAAGATCACCCAGGAAGACAATGGCTACTACAAATTTAGGGGGAAAAACAACAGATTGATGACTTGGAAGAAGCTGTCAGTAAACGGTGAAGATACAAGCTGCATGTAAATTTTTTATGTTTTTGCCTTTCTGATAAACATTCTTATGTTGTGTTCTTTGTGCACTGACAGAGCATGAGATAAGTTATTATCGACAGGAGGGTGAGTCTTTATTCCTGGAATCTCCCTCAGCCACGTGGACCGTATCATTTGAACCTCTGAAGGCGACGGACCACCATTCACCGATAAGAATACTCAAGAGACTTGATACGGGAGGATTTAAAGACAGAATGGAATTTCTGGACAGTGGTATCGCTATTGATCCTGTTAAAGTTGAAGATTCTGGCGTCTTTAAGTACAGAGATGAGAAAGGAAACCTGATCCAGCTGGTGCATGTGGATGTGATCATGTGTGAGTTTTAACCATTAATCCTCTAAACTGCTTCATTTTATGCAGAAACACATGAGCTTTTTTAATGTCACACAAAAAGCCAGGACATTATACAAGATGTGAATAAAAATACAAATTCACATTTTATTCACAGCAGAACATAGACAAAATATCAGATGTTTAAAGTGAGAATTGTTCCATTTTAAGGAAAAAAAAAAAGGTCAATTTGAATTGGTGACAAGACAAGGCTGTAAGCATTCAAGAACTGAGGAGACCAGTTGCTGTAGTTTTGTGATGTGTTAAATGTTGACAGTTTTTGAAAAGGGTGAACTGCAGACAGGCCAGTTCAGCACCAGGACTCTTCTACAACAGGTTCATTCTGTTGTAACAGATGTAATATGTGGTGTAGCATTGTCATACTAAAATATTCAACATAAACTATAAAGAAGACACCATCCGGATGGGCGTGTATGTTGCTCTTAAACTTGTATTTACCTGTCTGTAGTGATAGTGCCTTTCAGATATTTAGGCTACCCATTCAAGAGGCACTAATGCACCTCCGTACCATCAGAGACACAGGCTCTTGAGCATTAACTATAAATAACATGGTTGTTCTCCTCTTTAGTCCAGAGGACACAGTGTTCATGGCATCAAAGAAGAATATCACATTTTCATCCATCTGATCATAGAACAGTTTACCTCACTTTCTTTCAAATGATTTTTGGCTAAGAGACAGGTTAAATGGTTTTCAGAAAATTGCTTCCTGGAAGTATTTCTGAGCTCATGAAATGATTTCCTTGACAGAATCATACCTGGATTTAATGCAGTGCTGCTTGGGGGCCCAAAAATAACATGCATTTAATATTGCATTTTCACCTTGTCCTTTATGATTTCTCCAGATTTTCTGAAACTTTTGACTATATTTTGTATTGTAGATGATGAGATATTCAAAGTTTTTGCAATTTACACCAAGGAAATTGTTCAACAATTCATAGATACAGTTTTGCATAGATTGGTGAATTGCTGTTCTTTATATTTGAGGGCTGTTTTTTTATTTTTTTTAATAACACTCGTATTTCTCCTGCCTTCTTTCATCCCCTTTGCAACTCTTTGGACACATGTTATCATCAAAAGCAAAACTACTTCATTTTTTAAATTAATGTTCTTATATGTACATATATATATATACACATATATGTATGTGTGTGTGTGTGTGTGTGTGTGTGTGTATGTGTATGTATGTATACACTTTTTCAGTTTTCTCAGTTCAATCAGTTGATTTGTTTTCTTTGCTTGATTTATAAAATATACTTTTATGAGTTTTATAAATCATTGCATGCTTATCTTATTTGGATTTGACATTTGACACAGTATCCTTTTTAGAGTTGGGGTTATACTTGAAATGAGGAGTGGACAGTTCTGTCTGTGCTTTAAAACGTAACAAACAAAAATAATATATATTTGAGTTAACCATTTACATAACTATCCAGAAGCAACATTTCAATTATCTGTGTTTTACATTCACAAAATTCTTAAATGTGTATTTTTTGTCTTACAGATGAAATGCCGATGTGGATGTATGCTCTTTTCATTTCTGGTATTATCTTTGGGATGATTTTCTGCTGTTGTTGTATTAGAAAGTGTTGTTGTAAAAAGAGCTCCTCTAAAAGAAACAACCCTGCTCCTCAATCTGCAGCAGCATCCGATGTGTATTACCATGTAAGTATTTCAAATAAGCATTTACACCAACTCTTTATGACCCTTTTATCTGAATATGGTTTATTTGCAGGTTGCGAGTCAGCCCACAAATCCTAGATACCCTTCTCCCTCACCTGTTCCAGTTTCTTACCAGCCAGTGAACCCCCCTGTCTACAGAGAACCAACATCTACCTCTGGTAATCCACCGGTGAGTGGAAAACAAAGATCAGCCTCTTACACTACATTTACACTGCAGGCAAAGGTGGCACAAATCGGATATTTTCACTCAAATGCAACTTTACATCTGTTTTTTCCATGACACGTGAACAGCACAAATCATATGGAGTCTGCTCTTTTCAGCTTTGAAGCAGTCCACTTCCATATGTGGTCCTGAATCAGATACATGTCTGACATTATTGTGACCTCGGTCTGAACAGACAGATCAGAATTAATGCGGCTTTTGTTTTGTAACTTTTATAACTTTAAAAGGAGAATTGTCATAACTCTGCTCTGGAGGGAGTCACTCACATGCTGTAAAGTAGTTGAAATACAATATGTGCAGGAAAGCAGCAGCAAAATGAATCCACAAACACTTTTACTTGTAGTGGAGCATTTTCACTGTATATATTAAAACTTTTACTGAAGGAAATCACCTAAACCTTTTGTGCATCCATCTATCTATCTATCTATCTATCTATCTATCTATCTATCTATCTATCTATCTATCTATCTATCTATCTATCT
>JAPTGZ010000002.1:25371934-25382893 GCA_029814645.1 Fowleria isostigma
ATAGGCTCCATGCGACCCCCGTGACCCTAGTGAGGATAAAGCGGGTTCAGAAAATGAATGAATGAATGAATGAATGTTTAACTGAAAATCTACAGCACCTTTCCACTTCTAATTGTTACACAAAGTCTCACAAAGTGCAGCGCTATGAGCACTACTCATAATCATAATTTACCTCCTCATTGCCGCCCTCCTGTGAAAACCCAGAACAATGGAATTTTTTAGTATGGTTAAGATCAAAAGCAGAAAGGCTGTGCAGTCTTTGATTATCATGTTTATATGATGTAAAATCATGCATATTCTTCTAGTGAATGACATCATGTTTAGGATATGACACCAACTGTCCTGAGATCATAGAGGTGAGTTTAAAAAAACCCCAAAACTTTAGGTAATAGTGATAGTTGGTTGGTAATTTAGCTTAATCGTATAAAGATCAGGTCAGATTCAATTTATTCATAATACATGTACAAGTACACAGCAATAAAAATCAAGTTAGTATCTGGCCGCAAATGCAATAAGCAACAAATGCAGGAAGTATAGAGTAATAACAATACGTACACTATGTGCAATGGGCATAAATACGTAGATATCAGTTCTATTGATAAATATAGAAAATGAGTGCAAAGGACATAAAGGTCATAAGAGTGAGATGACAGTTCAGTGTGAGCTAGTGCAAAATGTTTCATTTATGAATGAGTGTAATAGACAGTCACACAGTCCATTGTGTAAGACCCATGTAAGGTGACTCCTTTGAAAAGGTGTATAGCTGAATTAAAACATCAATCTGTAATGTAGACGGCAGCTAATACTTAATAAAAATACTGAGTTGACTCTTAAGTGTCTTGACCTAAACATTGTCTCTTTATTCCTGTGTGTTACTACACACTCCCAACAACTGATCTGTAGATGTCCTGAAGCTGCAGTATGTTTTGATTCAACTGTAATTATCTCGCCGTCAAAACAATCAAACAGCATTCTTCTGGTTGAATCTTCAAATGTTTTACACTTCCTTGTGAAGCTACCCAAACATGTCTCAACGGTTTGCCCTCCCCTGACTCTTTTAGTTCTTATGTAAAAAAGGGTCTGAAGTTCTGAACTCGGATCAGCAATATCTATGGGTACATTGAACAGGGGACAGGGTCCATGTTGTGTAAAAGTTTGCCTGTCTTTGTGTGTGTTACAGATCCGCCCCTGCCTGTGGGTTAAAATCATTATCTGCTGCCGTCACTGTGTGGTCTGGTGGTGGGAGCATTACCAAGGTGCATACACAGTTTTTGGGGTCATTTTAAGCAATCGATATGACTTGTTTATGCATGACGTAAGTAACAAGCAATGTGATACTTTTGGTAAAAACACAAGGTAGCATGAAAAAGCAGATATTCTGTAAAATGAAATGCATTTAGAGAAGGTACAAAGTTCATCTCATGACTTTGGCCTGACCACTGACCACAAAGGTTAGAAAACATTCCACAGGTCTGGATTGACTCTGAAATTCTCAGTGACGCTGTCACAATGATTTAAGACATTAACAAAGGATTCTTTTGGTGGCTTATCTCAGATAAGACTGCAAATGAGTGAACGCCTTGCAAAATTTATTTTGGTATCTGACAAAGGCAAAGCATAGTGTTCTAAATAAGACAAGGAGAAAAGATCATGTGTAGCTGTAATGTCATATACACCTTCACTAGGCAAGGGAAAGGGTATTAGTATAACACAATTCATACACAGGGTAATTTTGAGTGATTAATAAAAATAAGATCCAAGTTATAAATGCATAGACAAGAATAAAAACTTTAAAATACAGAATTTTAAATAGAATCGAATTCCAGTTGGCATATGCAGACCTAAAATGTTTTCCGATTGTTCCTATTTTTGTAAATTCAGCCTGTGTTCATGGGTGTGGTGAGTTTGCTGCATTTGTGGGTTTTTAATTCAACATAATCAAGCAATTTTATATTTAAATACTCAACAGATGTTTGCTTCATCCCAATTACAAACAATATAAAAAGTATACATGCTTAATATTTGCCTTTTGCCTTTGCTAGATCACGTTTATGAATTACAGTGCTACTGGTTTTTAGATGTTTTTTTAAAAAATAAAATGTAATATAATCAAGGTACGAGAGGGAAAAAAATCATACAAAATAATTACTCATCATTTTTCTTTTCATATAAAATGAAAATGGGTCCCACAGACCCAAACACCATACAAGAGTTAAACATTGTCAGGGTTAGGGCTTGTCTAATATTATCACAGAAACTACTACAACAATTTAAAATGAGGTACAAAGACACAGTTTTCCAGATGTACAGGGATGAAGGACGAGGTCAGAGCCAGCTGGTCCATTAAAAAACAATGCTATTCAATTTATTTTATAAATGCGTTGCCGATGGGGGGAGGCATACAAAATCTTGCCAAGGTGCCACATTGGGTAGGACTGGCTCTGCACTAGGTGTTATAAAGATGTACAAGTATTTAGTATGCAGGTATGTGTATATGTGCATATGTCTGCGTATTTATATGTATGCACATTTATAGGTGTTATTGTATTGTGGTACATGTAAATTATATTAACATTTCTTCGTATTAATATAAGGTCAAAAACACAATTATTTAACAATAGGTGTCAGGCATAGGGTATAGATATATTTAGACTATGAAGCTTATTTTTTAAGAAGGGGTGGGAGTTTATAAGTTATATTTCTTCTCACTCCTTTTTGAATGTTTATTTTATGTCTTATGTTTGAATGTTTTGTCTGTTTATTTCTTCTTTTTTGACATTCATTTTCAAAATTAATCCTTCAATCAATCAATTCCAATTGATGTTTTCATATCCATATTCTTCATATACATTTCTGGATGTCTAATTCTATACACAGATTCTCCTTGTATGGATCTTGTGGAGACTTGTGCATATAGCATGCTCTTCTCTTTTTAATTTTATTTACTTTTCTTCCCCTCAATCCTTCTATGTATAACTGTGTACACATGTATGAAATGTATATGAACAGTATTGATTATTGTGCATGTATATGAGTTCCCACTGTACATGAAGAGCATAAGCTTGAAATTAACTAAATATAAACTAATTCCAAATTTTGGCTGCATAAAACTGCAACGCTGCTGTTTAGGTCTGTCCCTGAAGTTCTCAAGAGTCCCAGATGGTTCACATGGGACCAACATATCAGAAATGTAGTGATGTGGCACTGAGCCATGAGGGGACTTGTACACAAATAGTGTTTTAAAGTCTATTCTCTGAAGACCAGGAAACCAGTGCAGAGATCTGAGAACAAAAGAAGGACAAAAGAAACCTGAAATGCCACATTGCATCATGGGTCTAAAGTGCTGCGACAGGCTGCAGTGGGGGTGGGGCTGCTTCAGGTCTGGAGGAGACGTGCATTCATGCAGACTTTGAGTTGAATTCACCCTGCAGGACACAGAGCGTTCCCTGCGTGTTTTAAACTATTTCCCCCCGAATAAACCCTGAGTCCACAATAGAGCATTGATGCCGTACCCTGTGCAGACACCGCCCCTGTCTGTCCCACCAGGCCAATTGCATTACCAGGGTGACACACGCCCCGCCATATCACAGGCATCTCCTCCTCTTCCTCCTCCTCTTCCTCCTCCTCCTCCTGTCCTCCGCCGAGTGGCCGATAAATACAGCTCTGTGTCTGTGGATCGGCCTTCTCTATCAGTCCAGTCACTGCTGGGAGGCCGTCACCGTTTCTGTTGTCGTAGCTGTTTGACCCCCAAAAAAACCCTCAAGTAAGTTTCCTCCAGTTTTTGTAGTAGCAGTAGTTTTTAGAAGACATTCAACTTTGTGCAAACTTCATCAAAACGATATTTACAGATGTTACAGCTGCAGTGTAGAAGAGGGATATGTATATTTAAGGCAAAAAAAAAAAAAAAGTCATTTGCAGCCTAAAGATTAAGACAATCTTGATCTTTATGCATAGCAGATGTTCATGCAATAGGGTATTATGCAACATATTATGTATAGGAGCAGCTATGTTGCAGAGGTGTGGTTAAGCAGTATGTATGTCAAGATGTGTTTTAAATTACAACATATGTCTAATCTTGTTTGTGTTTGGGTAAATACTCATATCTGTGTTGATCCTGGCATTAATAATCATTTTCTGTTGCACACCTTATTGTGATCCTCCTCATTTTTTTTGCCAAAATATGCTCGTTCAGTTGGATTTGGAGGGCAGTTTTGCAGAACTCAATGAAAAAACCAGCATGTGCGTAATATCTCTGAGTGAACTATGAACTGAAGTGGTAGAACTTATCAACTCAAGGCCAAAGTTCACCATTATAAGCCAAATATTTGCACAAGTGGCGTAAGAGAAGCAGGATGCCAGGTTGTGTTCTTTGTGTTTCTCTGATGGAATGATCAAAATTTTCCTCATACTTTCATCAGGAGTTTCTGAATACCTGTGGAATAACTTGCTTCTGTCCTGTAGGATGACTCATCAGTTCCCCTCACTGTCCCCGGAGCAGAAGAAGGAGCTCTCTAACATTGCTCAGAGAATCGTGGCTCCAGGAAAAGGCATCCTGGCCGCAGATGAATCAACAGGTGTGTGTCAGTTTTAAATTTGAGTAAAAGGTTGACTGCAGAGCATGGGACTGAAATAACTGTTGTGCCCTTCCTTGTCTTTTAAGGCACCATGGGGAAGCGTCTCCAGAAAATCAACGTGGAGAACAACGAGGAGAACCGTCGCTGCTTCCGTGACATCCTCTTCTCCTCAGATGCCACCATCTCCAACTGTGTGGGTGGTGTGATCTTTTTCCACGAGACGCTTTATCAGAAGTCAGACAACGGCAAGCTCTTTCCTCAGGTCGTCAAGGATAAGGGCATTGTCGTCGGCATCAAGGTACAAGACTGAGGTTAAATCTTCTTAGAGCTAAATGCACAGGTTAACCTTTAGAAATTAATTTGATTTACTTGTTTTTCTGGTTTAGGTGGACAAAGGCACAGCTGGTCTGAATGGAACAGATGGCGAAACCACCACACAAGGTTAAAATGACATCATATGAAGTAATATGTAAGAATACATGCAAAATCCCAATAGCATGCCAATTGTATTTGCCTGTACACTTGTCTGTAGGTCTTGATGGCCTCTCTGAACGCTGCGCCCAGTATAAGAAGGATGGGTGTGACTTCGCCAAATGGAGGTGTGTGCTCAAGATCTCAGACGGCTGCCCATCAGCTCTTGGCATTGCAGAGAATGCTAATGTTCTTGCCAGATATGCTAGCATCTGCCAACAGGTATGTACAGTCATATTTTACTCAGAAAGTGTTATCTGTTGTCTCATGTTCTAATCGATGCTGTATTTCTATTCTCGTGTGTTCATTAGAATGGCCTGGTGCCTATTGTGGAGCCAGAGATCCTACCTGATGGAGACCATGACCTGCTGCGCTGCCAGTATGTCACAGAAAAGGTTGGTTCAGGAACTCTGGTTTATCAACGTCTAATTATATCAAGTGAGGTTTTATGTCTGCTAATACTTGTGTTGTGTGTTGTTGTCCGTAGGTTCTGGCTGCAGTGTACAAAGCTCTGTCCGACCACCACGTCTACCTGGAGGGCACCCTGCTGAAGCCCAACATGGTCACTGCTGGACACTCCTGCCCCAAGAAATTCACCCCTCAGGAGGTTGCTATGGCGACAGTGACCGCTCTGAGGCGCACCGTCCCAGCTGCTGTGCCAGGTGAGAGTCACAACACCAGATTTCCGTCTACAAAGCTTTTTTAAAAAGAGCACTCAAGAGTTGGTTTCAAGTACGATGCATTGTGTCTCTTTAGGCATCTGCTTCCTGTCCGGAGGCCAGAGTGAAGAGGAAGCCTCCGTTAACCTCAACGCCATCAATCAGGTGCCTCTCCATCGCCCCTGGAAACTGACCTTCTCTTATGGACGTGCTCTCCAGGCCTCAGCTCTTGCGGCCTGGCAGGGCAAAGTTGCCAACAAAAAAGCTGCACAGGACGCTTTCTGCACAAGGGCCAAGGTGAGTGTCTATAGTACGAATAGACCCTAATAAATAATAACACTCTTATCTTACGCTTATCGATTGCACTTATCATCTTTTAACTCTTTAAAGTGTCCTCTGGTGTGTTACTCAATGTTACTGACTGGTAAATGATTAATACTAAAAAGCTTTTGTCTCGTAACTCGGCTGATCATTAACATTGGGATTTGACTTTGCCCTGACGCTTCCCCCTCTGGTGTTCCCTTCAGATCAACGGCCTGGCTGCCAAAGGAGAGTACAAGCCCAGCGGATCAGCTGACCAGGCCTCCATGCAGTCCCTGTACACCGCCAGCTACGTCTATTAAACACTGTGAACACTGAACCTGAACATTGCACATGGACCAAATATGATGACCAAAAATGCCTCTGCTAGATGTGATTCCTCCTGAGCCAGACACCTGAGGAAGAAATCTATTATAATATGAAAATACTGTATGTCTGCTCAGTGACGCGACAAATAAATTAAGTTACCAAACTGTTGAAGTGTCTGCAGAGTCATTTCAAAGCTGTTCATGCATTGTGGTAAATTCTGGCACCAAAAGGTACAGGGCTTACACATGTATAGACAAATAACTAAACATTTAAATCCATAGCCTGGAAAATATTACATAATTTAAATTAATTTAGTTTGTGGTTTTGCATTTAAGCTGCATCTGTTAAAAAAAAGCACTGTAGGAGTCTTACTTTATGACTTAGGAGTGGTCACTAATTACAGGGTTCGTACACATTTTTCAAGGTCAAATTCAAGCACTTTTCAAGCACTTTTAAGGATAATTTTCAATTTTTTCCAGCACAGCACCCTGTCACTGGGGTAAAATACATATCTACAGTAATAAATACATTCATCTTTTTTTTTTTTCACTTTATAATCAAAATGATGTACATTGTATTTTGCTATAAACATCTAAAACTATGTTTCATAATAGCAAAAAGTTTAGAAATTGAAGGAGAAAGCAAAGATTTATCCAACAAAAGGGAACCGCTTGGTGTTTAGATACACTTGTACCGAGCTAAAGATTAAAACAAAAATTTACCTGGAGTCGACCTGAGAACATCCGTTCATTTTAATTTTTGATGTAAACTTATTTTTCAAATGTGTCGCCTCTCTCTAAGTTGCTTTGGCTTAAAATCTAACCTGGTAGAGTGAATATTAAAAATAAATAAATGAGTCACATCACAGAGTTATAATTGCAAGCGCTTTCAGTCACTTAAATTACATTTCAAGTACTTTTCAGACTTTGAAAACACAACATTGAAATTCAAGTATTTTTAAGAATTTCAAGCACCCGTACAAACCTTGTAATTATATCAGCCTGCTATATTATACAGTCATGGAAAAAAAAATATTAGACTATCAAGAACAATGACTATGCAATCAAGTACCAACTTGTGTGTGTGTATCGTGACTAAAACAGACAGAAAATAAAACATGGAATGCTTAAAAACAATGTTTTTATCAGTACGATGCCATAGATACTGATGTAAGAACTTATGTGATTTCAATTATCAAGAAAACCATGGAAAATGGATAGATATCAGCTCTTAAATTAAACTCTTATGAGCTAATTTTGTTGTTATCATTCTATTTGTCCCAGGCATTAAAATGAACAAGAAATTGAAGAAAACATACGGTGGTCTAATAATTTTTTCCATAACTGTATGTATAGTATGAGTCAGTCTGAGCACATAAATTCTAAATCGAAGAGCAATTAAAGTTTTTTTTCCTCAATCTTTTATTTGTGAAATGACAGTACATTTATTGCAACACATACAAATGACCAAGTAGATCTATAAAAGTGTCCATCACTCAGAGAGAACTCAATTTTTCCACATATTCACAGGAAAAAGACAACAACATACTTCACAGACAAGTCAGTATCACAGTTTAACACATGACACACTGAACAATATAAACAGCTGTTCTTTATGTCTGTGCCGAGGAACCAAAACACTAAAAGATACAAACATTGTGTACCACCGATGGATGCCCTGCAATGAAACTGTAGTATTAAGGCTGAATATCATATATATAGAGGGAATTCATCAACATGGAGTTTGTCAAAGTAATAAAAACAGAGTGCATTGTGGAACAGGTCACTTCAATCATTCAAAGTCACACTGAACAATCTCTAGCTAAATGATTATATAAAGTCACAGACAAGAACAAAAGCTGCAGACACGGACAAGTCACAGTCTATTCTCTACACTCTACAAATTATAATAAAGCAGACAATGATCAGACGACTCAGTGGAAGTATGTGTCGTGTCTGACTACCAGTGTTAACTCACATCAATGTACACATTCAAACTAAGTGCTTACATAATTAATTATTTGCCTGAGGCTTTAATTACATTTTTATACATTGTAACATAATCTGTAAATACTTGGAGTACACATCATTATTGCCGGAGTTTAGTGGTTACCAAGTGCTTTTATTTCTCTTTGGATGACTGTCTGCGTTGGCCAAACATGCAGAGGTGCTCAAAGTATTCATATTCATTCCTCAGGTAAAAGTATAGATAATAGGGTTTAAAAAGACTTCTGTAGAAGCTGAAGTATCAACTCAAGTTTTTTTACTCCAGTAAAAGTGTAAAAGTACTGATTTCAAAACTACCTAAAGTATAAAAGTAAATGTAAGGGGAAAAAAATGTCATTAGGACAAAAGCTCAGACGGTGCCACAGGGGCCTATAAGTGGACTACCCTACCTCCCCAAAAAACATTTTAATCAAGGCCATAATGATTATAAAGTTATATTAAAATGTTAATGTTGAAAAATGTGGGATGTACTAGGCTACCTGTTTCAGCTCATATATGCCCATTAAAAATGAACACATATTAGGCCAATGTAAATGTATTAAAGAACCGTATATGTGTGATACTGAGCATTAACATGTGTTTCATGGAGCAGAAGATACGATGACTAGTTGAACAGAAGTGTTGGAATGGTGCAAAAAGTCAGGTGGATGGATCACATACAAACCAGTAGGGTGTCAGAATGGTGTATATTTATACTTCTCATCCAACTACAGTCAAATTCACTCTATCTGGATGGTGGAGTTTATCTGGATTTTTTTTTTTATTTGTATGATGGTAAGCGGAAATGAAAACAAGCCCAAAAAAAAAATAGGAGTAAGGAGGCTATTTTTTAAAAATGTAATGAGTAGAAAGTACAGATAATTGTGTGAAAATGTAAGAAGTAAATAGTCAGCTGAAAACTCATTAGTACAGTAAAGTATAGGTAACCAAAATTCCTACTTAAGTAAGGTAATGAAGTATTTGTACTTTGTTACTTGACACCTCTGCAAATATTTAATATAAAAAGCAATATATTTGTGGTTTATTATCTTTTTACGATTAGTGCAGTCACAATTGATATTAAATGAAGCTAAATGTGGGTTTGTGGATACCAAAAGGTGGCGTAACACTATTGTATATAAAGTGATACACAGGGTAATGATAAACTGTAGTTCATCAAATCATTGCAAGATAGGTGTAGTTTAGCAAAAAAAAAAAAAAAATCAGTGTTGGTTAAAACTGTACAACTGTGAAATGTAATTTTAATTTGATGTTGTATGAGTCCCTGGTGGCAGGCTCTGGTGGAGAATAACCTGTTGAATAAATTGGAATAGAACAGCTTATAAAAGAGAAAAATAGGCAGTTAAATGCTGATTGTACCAAAGCTAGTGAATGCCATGTCAGTCAGGACTGGTTTTGTGATATTCATGACATTTTAATGCCAACATGATGCTGGCATTAAAACTACACTGAATAATTTTTCTCAAAATTTGGGATTTACCAAAGTGGAAAAAAACTAGATTTCATGGCAAATCCAGCAAACCACTACACATGATTGTTTTATATCAAGTATCTATGAAAATTTAGTACATTACCTGTGTGCGTGTAGATTTCAGAGCCAAGCGTGCAACAACAATCAAGATGATGAGAAGCACTAATACGCAAAGGGATGAAGTGAGCAGCATGCCTTCAATTCCATAAAGCAAGTCCTACAGAAAGATACAGACATTTATACATCACAGAATATTCATGTCACCATCAATTTACCAAAGAACAGAATAAACTCACCACTTTCATATGAGCCCAATCAGCATCCTCACTGTAGTGTGCTCTGTACCTCAAGTAGCTGAAATAAGTTATACAGCTTATTCTGTAGCCACTAGAAACAAAGATTCCCAAGAGGGAGACCACATACATGGACAAAGACACCGTCACCTGGAAAGAACATATAATAAAGTCGTTTATTGAGACACTGACTTCTTCTAACATACATGTGATTCATGTTCTACCTACCATCTTCTTGGATGGATGTAGTCCAGTGTAAATAGACAGGTTTCCACAGACAACAAACTTTACAAAAACAAAGAGAGAAAAAACATTTTCCTCTGTCATGAACCGGACATTATTCAGACTTCATGGTGTAAACAGTTACCTACAATATATCCATGCTTATACTGATTGTGATATTTTATCTAACCATGAAAAATGAAATCAAATACATGAAGTTTCCACATAACACACTTATATATATATATATATATTTTTTTTATTAATTTCCTGAGCATATGGGTGCAATAGATGCTTTTATGGAGATATTTTACAAGTTTTAGCATCAGTCATGTGTATTCATAATGACAATTATATTATTACCTGTGTATTTGACACATTTTGTCTTGTCTTTATTTCTAATTTAAAAATATGAACTATCAGCTCATACAAATTATTAACTATGAGCTCATACAAACACTGAATTTTCTTACTCTCTAACAGCTCTGATCAATGTTTTGAATTATTTATGGTAAAAATATATTATATAGGGGATGTATTTCAAAAACCAAGATTATTGGAATAATGTGAAAACACTATGTGTTTGTAACAAAGTTAAAGCAACTCAGCTGATGATTTTGCATAGAGCTCACG
>JAPTGZ010000002.1:25497236-25516701 GCA_029814645.1 Fowleria isostigma
TGCTTCAATAATTGATAGATTGACTGACTGATTGATTGATTTCAAACATTTAAAGAAAAGAAATGCATCAAATGCATGTACAATTGAAAAAGAACCAAAACCGAAAAAAAAAAAAGAAAGGGGGAGAAGCAACATGCCTATCTGGCCCCGCCCCTTGTCAGTATTTATACCCAGTAATACCTGACTATAGAGGGATGTTTTTAGTCTGGTGGCCTGAGGGTCTTATAGATGGTATCAGTTGGCATCCGTCCATCTGTCTGACTGTACACAATTGTTCAAGAATCTTCTTCTCCAAAACCGTCTGCCTGAATGACTTGATATTTGTTGCACAGCCTCTTTGGGCTAAGGTCTACTAAGTTTTTTCAAAGAATTGGGAAATATTGTTTTTTTTTAATGAATATTTGAAATTTTACAAATCCCCATGGGTTTATAATGGGACACATTTCAACGTGCTATAATTTCAAAACAGTTGAAGATAATGATTTAATTACTATTGGGAATAGATAGGAAGTCACATACAGGCTTTCATTTGGTGCCATGACCTTCAACCTTGAGTGACTTGGAAAGGTCAAACCAAAATCATCTATGTCCAGATTTCTAGAAACATCTTCAAAACCGTCAGCCACAATCAATTTAAAATTATAGCAGAGGTTCCTTTAGGTAAGGTCTACCAAGTTTGTTCAAAGAATTGATAAATATTTATTTTTGATTTTTTTTAATGAATTTTTGAAATTAAAAAAAAAAAAAATCCTCCATCAATTTATAATGGGAAAAATTTCCATGGGCTCTATCTTCAAAACAGTTGACGATATAGATATAATTACAAGTGGCAATAGATAGGAAGTCACATATGGGCTTTCATTTGGTGCCATGACCTTTGACCTTGAAAGGTTGAACGAATGTCCGTTAATGCCTTTAAATTTGCTGTTGGACTGCAGGAGTCTTGGTCCTATTTTTTTTTTCATCCGATAAAATACAGAATACAAAAGGAGAAGGGTGCCTAATATCTTCATTTGCTCTCAAAATGGATGTGTGATGTCAACTTAAGTTAAAAATATACCTTTTGCTGAAGGGTGGCTCAAAAAAGGAAGACGCCAGGATCAGATGCTTACAACAGGATCAGACGCTTACAAATACAAGCGGCGGTTGTTCTGTGACTCATCTGTGACTGCCCTGTAAAGCGGTATTGTCCTTTTCTGCCTCTAGCTCAGTGGCTCTGGAGGAGGAGACCGACTCCCTGTCCCAGGATACGGCTGAAACCTTACCAGAGGAGGACCGGCTGGAGGACACCAGTGAGAGAGACGCTCTGTTGGGTTCGTCCGGCACACCCGAGGTAGAAGACAGCTTCCTGTAGCCACGCATGGAAACCCTGGGAAAATGAGCCCTTTTCTGGGAAATGTTTTTCAAAAATGCCTGAAAAAGGGAAACGTGATTAAACTAGAATGTAGCAATTGAGACTCAGAAAGTTGTCCTTGTATCTCCACTCAGCACCTATATGCCTTCTCCCTTTATTTCAGAATTCAAATCATACTTAGTGCCTCCAAATACTGCAAAATGAGTTCTAAAATTCATCCTGATGCATCATCCAGTTGTTACTGGACCTTTGCCTTAAATACGGTACTATTCTCACACTGTTACATCACATTTACAGTAACTAAATATCTAGGGCCCTTGAGATCTATGCGCTTTGTTATTTAGATAAATTTAGATACATTTTTGTTTTTTATTACTTTCACATCTTCCTATAATTAAAAAAAAGCGTTCACAACCACTGGAAATATTGCAAAAGTAAGTGATTTATACGTGTTTTTGTTAGTAAGAGCAGTAGAGTCAACATTAAACTCACTGTAGTCAGATATTTCTTTGTTTTGTTCACATTTTTTTGTATTATTACAGGACATGGGGTACAGACAGATTCTACATGCACTGTTTGAATATGAAAATATACCTTTTTTGTAATTCCTTTAGTTATATGCCCTGTTACAAGACATTTCCAGCTTCCATTTTATTGTAAGAATTCTATGAAATATAAATGTCATTTGTGAATTTTGTGTATTGTTTTCTATAGGTTAAATTCATAGCTGTGTGCCAGACTTGCACTTTACTTAGGAAGAAAAAAAAAATCATATACAGTATGTGTTTTCAGGATGTTGAAGATCAGCTCAAAAGCATTAACTTTAACATGTTTCACAATTATTGTAGTGAATATTGACGTATTTTATGTGATGAAATGTGTCGCTCAAGTGAAAAGGATAAATACAGCGTATCACTGCCTTAGTACAGAAAAGTACAGATGAGTGCCTCTGAATCGACTGAACAGAACAGGACGGATTTCTATTTTGCAGCTAGTGTTGCTTGTTGACATGAAGGGCTACTGTTCTCACAAAAACAATATAGCCATATGTGTACATGTACATAACATAATGCTTTTACTCCTGTTGCATTATATAACATTTACTTTACACAGTCTCTACTTCTAATACTTTACCACAATTAAAACAGCACATTGCAATTTCCTGTAGCATCAGTTTAAAATGCACAAATTCACTGTATTACACGCTACGGTACCAAAGCTCTTCTTAATGTTTACAAATGTATTTTTTATATATGTTATTTCTATGTTGTAATTGTGACAATAAATGTGTATTATCATATATCAATGCTGTCTTGTTTTACTTTGTCCTCTGGTAAAACAGCAAAAAAACATATAAAAACATAATAAATTCCAACTCTATCAGAGAACTCAATTCAAAAATCCATTTTGTATAAGAAGTTGCTTTTATGATCTTGCGTAGAACAGATTTTATCTGTCTTTTCTGTCTTTAAGCATTTTCCTCTCTCTCAGTGCATGTCTCTGATTCTTGGGTCAAAGTTGTAAGAGTCCTTTGACTTAACCTCCCCCCTCCCTCCCCCTGGCTGTGCACTTCCCCAGTTAGAAAAGCCTGGCAGCCATGGTTCAGCAGTGATAGAGGTGATTAGTCTCACCTCTACGGATGTCCAGAGAGAATTGAGCCTTTCTGTGGCAAATTGGCACTGGCTCATTAATTTCTTGAGCGTGATGTGCTGATCCGCCTTCTTACACACTGTTCCCTCCACCCTCCACTTGCTCCCTCAAAGATTTTATGTTTGCTGGTGACTTTTGTGGCTGAGAGACTGTAAACAAGCAGAAGGGAGAAGAAGGGCAGAGGAAAATACAAGGGGGAAAAGGGACGCTCTGGTCAGTTTTGGATGCTGGAAAAATCCAACTGTGGGACATTTAAGACACTGGTAAACTGAGGACATCTGCAGGTGAGTGTGCTTTAAAAACACAGATGGTGCACCCATCAGGTTTATGTATTCTTTTGAATGTTGAAATACAAAGCTGATTTATTATAATTTGTTAATAGTCTTATGATATAGTCTTGTGATCCTCTGCTTTTCTGTTTCCTAGTTTTGATTTTTCTACAACAACATGAGCATTGTAGTGGTATGAACAGTTGCTGATTTTATATTTAGGGACAAAGCTGCTCTGACCAGTCAGAAAGGAGAAGTAGTAATAAGAGGAATGGACAATAGCACAGCTACTGAGATGGTTTTCTCATTTGTGTCTCATGAGGCAGAGATCAGGAGAGCTTGTTTTTGTGCATAATAACTGCAGGATCAGAGGTGATCAAGGATGCAGTCCTTCCTCGCTCTGATGCTTTGGACTGTGGCCTCAGCTGCTTCAGGTAATACTCATCAAACACTTTTGATAGCTACTGCTAAATCAAATATGAGCTAAATGGAAAATAAAATAGTACAAATGAGTGATTAACACAGAGTATAGTATAAAAAATATTCAGTGTGTGGATGGAGTCGATATATATCTTTGTAGCAGCTCTTTATAATTTGTACATTTTAGACTAAATGATATATAAAGTTATGAATTAAAACAAAGTCAAAGCCTACAGTCATGGAAAAATGATTAGACCACTCTATGTTTTCTTCAATTTCTTGATCATTTTAATGCCTGGTACAACTAAAGGTACATTTATTTGGACAAATGTAATGGCAACAACAAAATAAGCTCATAAGAGTTTAATTTCAGAGCTGATATCTATCCATTTTCCATGTTTTTCTTGATACTAACCAAAATCACATAAGTTCTTCCATCAATAGCTATGACATTGTACTGACAAAAACAGTGCTTTTAGCCATTCCATGTTTTTCTGTCTGTTTTAGTCACAAGTTAGTACTTGATTGCATAACCACAGTTTTTAATGGTTTAATTAATCATTTTTTCTCAACTGTATATACCACAGCTAACCAATAATGTAATGCTAAACTAAGATTTTCTTATGCAACTTCTGGGGCTTTGATGCTATGGTGGTTCTACTGTGCATTTTGTGGGGTAATTCCATGGACAGTTTAATGGAGAGGACGTTCATGACTCCTCTGAATTCTCACCCTCTGTTGTTTCTACTGGGCAAAACAACTATCTGCTGCATCATGAGTTATTTTGAGACACTCTTGTGATTCTTTCTGTCTTTTTACACTTTGACTTGGCCCCAAACATACATAGGTATCACCCACTGGCCATCTAATTGCAATTTCATGTATTTACATTTGAGAACATAACAACATCTGTTGTTTGGTTTATTAATGGTTGAATGAATTAGCTTTGCTTTCTGGTGAATTACAAGATGGGGTGTAATTGGGGTCATTTTTGGGTTGGATGAATAGTTCATTGAGAGGAGGCATTGGGAAAGGGCAGCTTTTGAATATGGTTCTTAGCACTTTATTTTTGTATGTATTAATTGACTTGAAACTACATTTCATTTCTAGTCTCTACATATCTGCTGTCGTTAATGAAAAAAACTGCTGAACATGGAATCTCGGTTCTGCTTCACAGTTCAGAACATTCTGTCTGACCATCGAAAACCTTTATAACCCTAATTGAAAAACCAGTAGAAACAGAAAGCTGCAGTGTCAATGATACTTTAAAGAAGTCCTAAACAAACTTGAGATTGGCTAGGTTTTAAATTTCTACAACTGCCAGAAAGAACTGTTCTCCCCTTTAAGTATAACATTTTCAAATGTACAGTTTATTCCCTCATTTCAATTATGGAGTGACACGATTTACAGTAAGCAAGTTTAGTAAGGAGCTAAAAAAGCAGAACTAAGATGGATTGAAGGATGTTATTCAGATCCAATTCTTCAATCTGTTTCCTCAAGTCAATGAATGGCCACTAAACTCAGTCTAAATTCTGGATCAGATGAGTTAAACTGTAATAACAGAAACAAAAATTCTCAAGAAACAACCACTGAAAGACTTGTGGAAAACCTTTTTGGATCTTTTAGCACAACATTGTACTTTCATTTAATTAACACATTAATTCATGTTTACTCCATCTCAGTGCAATGGAGGCGTCCAGTGATTAAGTTCAACTCCAAAGTGCTGATGACTCCTGAGGTAGTGGTTAAGTCTGGAACACCTCTGGATCTGAGGTGTGAGGGTGACGGGCCGGTGAACTGGCGACCAAGGCTTGCCAAACACAGACGGTACATATCCAGAGGCAACGGAAATGTCCGCTCTTTAAAGGTGGAGCGTCCTTCTGCAGAATTCACTGGAACATACAATTGTTACTACACCTCTGGACAACATCAGCGGGAACTGACATCCTCAGTGCATGTGTATGTGAAAGGTGAGTTTGAGTCCTGCTGCTTTGTTTGTAGAAATGTAGGATATCACTTGCTAATGTTGAGTTGGAGATGCTTATTTAGATAATCTTTAGATTCAGTATAACTCACCATGTCCTGTTTTAATATCTTCTTTCTACTTTTTTTTCTTACTTCATCAGATCCAAACCGTGTTTTCTGGACCAGCAGCACATCTCTACGAGTGGTAAAAAAGGAGGGTGAGGATTTCATGCTACCCTGTTTGCTAACAGACCCAGAAGCCACAGACCTAGGCCTCCGCATGGACAATGGTACCAGTATCCCCCCAGGGATGAACGTCACTGTTTACCGGCACCGGGGGATTCTCATCCAGGGCCTCCGCCCCAATTTCAATGCTGACTATGTCTGCACCGCCAAAGTCAAGGGACTGGAGAAGACATCTAAGGCCTTTTCCATCAACGTCATTCAGAGTGAGACCGCTTGACTGTTAGGAATAAGAGCTTTCACAGAGTAATATAAGGTGAAACATGCACCCAGGTTGACATTCATGTATGATTCTCTTCTGTTTTAGAGCTTCGTTTCCCTCCATATGTCTTCCTGGAGACCGATGAATATGTGCGCATTGTTGGAGAGGAACTCAAGATCCGCTGCACTACACACAATCCCAACTTCAACTACAATGTCACATGGAAATACACCACCAAATCGGTCAGCACCACACTATCGAGGGCTACTTTTCACATTGTTATATCCTCTTTTGACCCAGCAAAGGATTTTTGTCCTCTGCAGGGGGACAAGAGTTTCACAGCTTTACTTAAACTCCTTTGACACAGGATAGCGGGCATTGAGTGATTGTTGAGCGAAGAAGAAAGGGCCAGATCTCTCAACACTTTTTCAATATACGCTCAGCAATCACCAAGATCTCTCAATGATCTCTCAATGATCTGTCAGTGATCTCCACAATTGTCCTCAAAGTTTTGACTTGGTCCAAAACAAACTCTCCAGCTGTGCATAATCCCTATAGACTACTTCCTAGTAGATGCCAGACTTGCACCCTTTGTATTAGATGTGTGGTATCGTTGCATTGTTATATAAGATTATAGTCTACTATCCTTTTCAGTATGTTTAGACCACATGGATTAACCGCATAACTCTTGGAAACTAAATCTACAGCTCCTCATAGATAAGAACTTTAACAAATACTTCAATCATCACATCCCCTTTTCTTTCGAGAAGAACAACATTTCTGGGACCTATCCCTCCATTCTTTGGGAAGTGTTCAAAGTCTATGTTAGACGTAGTATAATTTCATTTGAAGCATCAAAACAATCTCTCAGTGATCACCAAGGGACGTAATCTCTCAACAAATGCTGAAGGAGTCCTCCATGATCTCATCCATCTCCCAATGATCTCTAAGCAATCTTCCAGTGAACGCCAATTTTTTCCACCCAGAAGGTAGATGGTTGTGAGATCAATGAGGGAATGGGTATGACTATTTTGATGACCCCCCAAGCCTGATCTGACTGACCAGACAGTTTAAAGTAGGGAGCCAAAGACACGAGTGCACAAGGATCTCCCAAACATTTACAAACATTTAGCAACAAGTACATATAAACATTTAGTAATGGCTTTTTTTGAGGCTTGTTGAGAGATCTGGCCGATTTCTGATTGCTCAATGGTCACCAAATGATCTCTGTGCTGTGTAAAGGGGCCCTTGAAAAATGGTGTCCACTGCTAAAAAATTTTTTAAAAAGTTGTGCATCATGCTAAAAAAAAAGACTAACTTTCCTGGGTCTTAAGAGGATATTTAGTTGTAGATATAGTGGTATACTTTTTATAGTTTTGTGCAAACTTTTCACACTCATGATGTTAACTAGTATATTTTTGTTTTTCATCTTCAGAAGCCAACTATTGAGGAGCGAGTTCGCTCCAGTGGGGAGAATCGCCTGGACATAGAGAGCATACTGACCATTCCAGCTGTGGATGCCACAGACACTGGGAACATTTCCTGTGTGGGCACCAATGAAGCAGGGGTAAACAGTTCAACCACATACCTGCTGGTTGTAGGTAAGAACCAGAGACAGTAATACCACCATGACTCCTTAGGATTGGACACTGTGAAGATGTTTCTCTTTATTTGTGAACAGACAAACCCTACATCAGGCTGCTGCCTCAGCTCTCCCCTAAACTGGCCCACAAGGGTCTGTCAGTTGAGGTGAACGAAGGGGAAGATCTAGAGCTGAGCGTGCTCATTGAGGCGTACCCCCGCATCACTGAGCATAAATGGTACACCCCGACATCTCCCAAAACTTCGACACAAGACCACAAATTCATCCAGTACAACAACAGGTACAACACCAGAGCATGTAACTAACAGCAAGTGAATGCCCCATCTTTACGTGTCTTTTTATCTTAATAATGAGGAAACTGCAAAGACAAACAACAAGTGTACTACAAGAAGGAGAAGCTACTCTGGATTTGGAATATGCTGTGTTTGCATTTTTGGGTGAATCTGACAGGCGTATTAAGGTCATTCTATCCCGTCAGGTCATGAAACTTCTGCTAGAAGGAAGAGTTCTTGTTTTATTTTCTTGACGAACATGGCGATGATACATAGGAACCGTCTGAATTGAAACCACAACATTAGTCACTTCTGGTTTTGTAGATATTTCTCTTTTCAAAATAATAAAGTTTTCCCCCCCCCCAATTTAAGGAAGTATTTTTTCCCCTTAGATACCATGCAAGTCTGCAGCTGAAAAGAATGAACGCCCAGGAGCAGGGCCAGTACACTTTCTATGCCAAGAGTGACTTGGCCAATGCATCCATCACATTTCAAGTTCAAATGTACCGTAAGTGACAGATTAAACTCATCTAAAAGCAGAAAACATCATAATAGTTTCACATTGTTGTATGGATAAGTGCTCAAGCTAAGCACAACCCTTATGTAACCTCAACATGCTTTTTGGTCACTGGCAGAGCGGCCTGTTGCAGTAGTGAGATGGGAAAACATAACCACACTCACTTGCACGTCTTTTGGGTACCCGGCTCCCAGAATCATCTGGTACCAGTGCTTTGGAATCAGACCCACGTACGTATGACTAACAGTGAAGTGAATGGGTTTTTTTGGGGGAGGTTTGGTGCTTTGCTTTAACAGTGTGTGTGTTGCACTTGAACAGATGCAAGGAAAACAACACAGGCATGCAGATGGCCATCCCACTCCAGGCTCCCACAGTGGAGGTCCAGAGGGAGGAATATGGGGCTGTGGAGGTGGAGAGCGTTCTCACTGTGGGGCCTTCGAGCCGGAGGATGACAGTCGAGTGTGTGGCATTCAACCTTGTTGGCGTCAGCAGTGACACTTTTGCCATGGAGGTGTCTGGTGAGATCACTTGATTGATTGTTGGTTCGTTAACCTCCTGAGACCCAGGAAATGAAAAAATTTTAGCCTTTTTTTAGATTTAATAATTGTAATAATACAACTTTTTTTTTCAGATAAATTTTTAACATTATTTGTATTAATTAATTAATTTTTTAGTGGAATGTCCTTTGCAATGGACAGCACTTTTAAAATAAAACTGTCAACCTTTTTGTCCCCTGCAGTGGACAAAAATGCATTGCTGGGTCTCAGGATGTGATGGCAGATGTCTGCAACACCTCAGCATAATGATTCATTCTGGTTTGTTTTATTTTAATGAGGTGGTTAAGAAACTAGATTTCCCTCGGGGATCAATAAAGTTCATCTGTATCTGCTTCATATTTATCGCTGTATAGTTGCACAGTCACATGGACGATGCTCAAGATTATATCTAATGTACAGCTCATCTGTCCACGGTCAACTATGGCCTAAAGGAGATTGAATTGTATGAAACTGCACAACTGGCTGTTTTAACTAAACACAGGTCCACATCATTAAATATCTTTGGAGGATTAGGACACATCAAGAGTCAGTTTAAATGTGTCTTATTTATATTAATATGTACTTTCCTCTGCTTGGACAGACAAACTCTTTACTTCCACTCTGACTGGAGCGGCGGGCGTCTTGGCCATTCTCCTTGTGCTGTTGGTTTTTCTGTTTTACAAATATAAGCAGGTAAGTTTACATGTGCAAAACAAAATACTGATGAGGTTTTTCATTATTTAGAAATACAGATTACGTACATATTGTGTTTGTGTTGATTTTGTGTAATTTTCTCTACCTTTTATTTTCAGAAACCAAGATATGAGATCCGTTGGAAGATCATTGAGGCGAGAGATGGGAACAATTACACCTTCATTGACCCCACTCAGCTGCCATATAATGAGAAGTGGGAATTTCCACGGGACAAGCTCAAACTAGGTTTGAAACGACTTTACCTCCACCATAGACATTATGTGACTGACTCTGCACAAATTTTCACAACACTGTAGAACAGATCCATAGTAGGAGGCAAATCCTGGATTTTTTTTACTGTCTTTAACAATGAAGAATGGTCACCATGGAAACCAAAAGGAAAATAAGAGCTAAGACATTTGTTAGTCAGTCATTTAAACTACCAGTGGCACCAACTGAGGAAGATAAAAATATGGCTTGTTTATCATCATTATTATTATTATTATTATTATTATAGATTAGGTTTATATAGTGCTTTTCTATTAATGCATAGTTGAAGCACATACAACAGATGCATTATTTATTCACTCACACATTCATACTCTGATGGTGGTAAACTACATTTGTAGCCGCAGCTGCCCTGGGCAGACTGATGGAGGTCATGGCTGCCAATCTGCGTCTACGGCCCCTCCAACCACCACCAAATATTCATACACATTCATACACCAGTGTGAGTAACAGCACTGGAGGCAAGGTGGGTAAAGTGTCTTGCCCAAAAACACAACAGCACATGACTAGGACAGAGTGGGATTCGAACTCAACCCTTCATTATTGGACAATCCACTCTAAATAATAATAATAGTAATAGTTTTTTTAATGTTATGTCCTTATTTTCCAGTAATCTTATGTTTAATGCAGCAGAAAAATGTTAAAGTAAAGGTTGAAGTAAAACTTTGAAATGAATATTATAGTACACTCAAAACCCTTTATGATTGTTTCATTTTCTGAACAGGAAAGATACTTGGTGCTGGTGCTTTTGGAAAGGTTGTTGAGGCCACAGCCTATGGTCTGGGAAAGGAGGACACTGTGATGCGTGTGGCTGTGAAAATGTTAAAAGGTGAATCGAGATACAACTTAACAGAGAGAACTGTGCATACAAACCAGAAAGTGTTCCACTTAATGTGAAAAATGTGTCTCATATGGCTTCCTTAAAGATTCCTAAAACACAGGCACATGATCAGATGATATTATGGTAAATATTTGTTGTGAACTTCTGCAGTCAGTGCCCATTCGGACGAGAGGGAAGCTCTGATGTCTGAACTGAAGATTCTGAGTCACCTGGGACATCACTCGAACATAGTCAATCTTCTTGGAGCCTGCACATATGGAGGTGGGAGAGAAAAGTCTAAAGGAGTACTGGAGAATCTAATTAAACCGAGTAGTAAACATGCAGGTATTTTCTTGATGATGTGTTTCCTCAGGGCCGGTGCTTGTGATCACCGAGTACTGCAGTCTTGGTGACCTCCTGAACTTCCTTCGCCAGAAAGCAGAGACATTTGCCAGTTTTGTCATGAACATCCCTGAAATGATGGAGAGTGACTACAAGAACGTCTGCATTCAGAAGCAGTTCATTAGAAGGTACATGCAAGTTTCTGAAGACAATAGCTTTGGGCTTTTCCAGTCGTCTGTTACATCCCTGTGTGTTTCCTTTCTCTCCAACAGTGACAGTGGTATCTCCAGTGCATCCTCAAGCAGCTACTTAGAGATGAGACCCAGCCAGCCGCCAAACACACAGACGCCTCAAGGTGAAACACTTCCCCGTGGCGTAGAACTTCAATTTCCACTGAAACACACAGTCAGCATGCTGATCCTAAGTCTGTATATTCACTGACTTACTGAGATCAATCTCCTCCTTCCTGTTTAGACCCACTGTGTGAGGAGAGTGGAGACTGGTTGCTTGACATCGATGATTTGCTAAGGTTTTCCTACCAGGTGGCTCAAGGATTGGAGTTTCTTGCTGCTAAAAATGTGAGTATTACCCCAGAGTGGATGAAAGTATAACTATCAAAAATGGGAAAACTGCTGATTTTCTGACAGTTATGAAAAAAAAATCACCAGTTTTTTTTTTTTTTAAATCAGCTTTTGTGTGGAAAAAGTACTACTATTTTTAAATTTAGATTAATTAAAAATATAAAATCTGTTGTGTGATGATGATGGGTATTTTTCAGGGCATTCTTTATATTCTGTAGCATCAGACTTTGAGTTATATATGACCATAAATACTGTGAGACACCATGTTCAATTCTAATTGCTTATTGGCCTTTGCATATGTGTGTCCAGTGTATTCACAGAGACGTGGCTGCCAGGAACGTCCTCTTGACTGACCACAGAGTGGCCAAGATTTGCGACTTTGGTCTGGCACGTGACATCATGAATGACTCCAACTACGTAGTGAAGGGAAATGTAAGAACTTCACCACATAACACTGGATTACATTAGAACACAGACAGAAATAAAACACCTATTGATGTGATGTTTTGCTTGAAGGCACGTCTACCGGTAAAGTGGATGGCTCCAGAGAGTATCTTTGACTGCGTTTACACTGTTCAGAGTGATGTCTGGTCCTACGGCATCCTCCTATGGGAGATCTTCTCTCTAGGTCAGAGCCTAGTGATTAATGCAGATATTTCATTATATATTTGGACACTACTACTACTACCACGAATAGTAATAATATATTTTTTATATTTGTTACTTTCTCTTTATATTTGTATTGTATTTGATGTTTACTATCTTATCTTGTCTCATCTCTCTATCAGGTAAGAGCCCATACCCGAGTATGGCTGTGGACACCAGGTTCTATAAGATGGTGAAGCGAGGTTACCAGATGTCCCAACCTGACTTTGCTCCATCTGAGATGTAAGATTCAACAATAATACAGCTTCATATGACCTCAATTCCACCATATTCTGAATAAAAACAGAACGAGGTGATTTACAAATGTCACACATCCATATTTTATTTACAATACAACCACAGGAGTGTCATTCATAGAAGTGCTTTGAGCTAATCTGCTTTCTCAATAACAACATCCAATATATGGAATTTACCACCATTACAGGAAAGTAGCCTTTGGCTAATTCTGGCATATTTACATTTACATGTACATTAATATGCACTGTCCTTTAAATGAATGAATGAATAAATAAGTAAATAATAAATCAACACTTACTGTGCTTTCATCCATCAGCTGAACCTGTGGCTCATAAACATCTGAACATGTGAATACTGAATACCATGTATCTGCAACTGCCACCTACCATACTTTTAATGCATTTGTTTATTGGTGCATTTTAATATATGTTTCCTGTAGTTTGTTAATGTACTGGATTATCTGAGACATTTTCTTTCGGTTCTTAGTGTTTCTGTTTTATGCTGCCTTTTGGCTGTTGACACAACAATGACTGCACAATAAATAAAAGTGACTTAGGTTAAATATGAATAATATACTTAGCCAAAACATGACATAGGTAATTATTATAATTATCATTATATTATAATTATTAGGGCTGTCAAAATTAACACATTAATCAGATTAATCCATCATCATGATTAATCTGATTAAAAATTTGAATGCTATTAATTCATCTGCAGCACAGAATGACTCTAAACGTCACTGGCAACAAATTTCAGTCATTTTATCCAAGTAAAGTTAACATTGCGCATGCACAAATGGGCAGTTGATCCGGTAGTGACAGGCAGCAGAACCAACCCATAAAGATGGAAGACGCTGAACAGCACATTGGCCCTCTGGATGGAAATATGGGTACCAAAAAAAAAAACAAAAAAAACCCACAGCACATTTGTTTCAAGCTGTTGTGTTGAAACTGTTGAAGATGTTTAATAAACACATTAAGTGCATATATAGTAGTGCAGGGGTGGCTAACCCTGGTCCTGGAGAACCACAACCCTGCATGTTTTAGATGTTTCCTTCTTCCAGTACACCTGACGGTAATGATCAGCCTTCTGCAGAGCTGGAGGATAGGCTGATCATTTGAATCCGGTGTGTTGGAAGAGGGATACATCAAAAACATGCAGGATTAAGGTTCTCCAGGACCAGAGCTGGCCACCTCTGCAGCAGTGGAAAACAGTTTTTGGACAGCCTATGCATTTGTGATATATATATCAATAGCATTAAGAATCATTCTTAAGTCACTGAATTCTGTCCAGTCTTGTTCCATTCTCTAAACCCACATTCTCCTTTCTGTACTGAATGTTTCAGCAAATAAATGAAACACATCAAGGACATGTTGAAACCAAAGAGTTTAGTTTTTTCTTGTTAACAATAAACAAAATAGAATCATTTGCATCTGTTTCTGTGTCTGCATCAGACACACATTTTGAAACACAAATAATATTTTTCTGCAAATATTTCATGATAATATTTGAGATTGTGTAAAGTTTTAAAAGTGTTTGAAAACTTTTTTCCACTATAGTATATTCCCTTTTTCTGTTTGCACATGCAAAGTGAAACATGATTAATATAGATTAAAAATGAATGATATTTAATTTAATCATAATTAATCAGAATGAGGCTACAGCAAGACTGTGATTAGTCTGATTAAAATTTTGAATTATTTGACAGCACTGGTAATTATGCAATGAGACTAATGTTATGTTTCTCTTCATTAAAAAGCCCTGCCCCTGTCAAATAAAGCATTGAATGTAATACAAGAAAGCATAGAAAACATAAGATAATTAAACTGAGGAGAAAAAAATCAGCAATTTTCATTCTGATGGCAGCAACAATTCTCCAAATTTCTCAGTACAAGATGGATCACGTTTGTTTTTTTTGAGTCTGTTTGTAAAAATGCATTTGGTCTGGCCAATGTTAATACTCTCCAGTGTCACATGATTATCATTTGAGTTTACTGGAGTATCAAGTGACTGTCAGCTGGGTTTTTACAACACAGTCAAAAGTACTCATGAGCCTACCTGCTCTAAAAATGACTGAGAGAACCCACAAGGAGTAACACTAGTGTCAATGTTGTACCACTGGGGTTTATTTAAATATCTCAGTGACAGATTAATGAGCACACTTGGTCTTAAGTTTGCCTTTAACTTATCAAACAGTAGCGTTCATCACAACTGAACAAAGACTCTCTTTTTCCCGCTCCACTCCTTGGCCCTATCTAACATCTGAAATAACTGACAATGAGGTAAACTTATGAAGCACTTTCATTCCTCATGTTAACGGACTTAAACTCAAAATTTAACAGACCTGAATTCAACAAGCCGAAATGAGAAAATAAAGACAGTGTTTTTGCTAAGTATCTTGGAGGGGCCTAACATCTGCGAGTGCTGATTTACCGTGGCTGTCACACCACCCAGAATAACTGCGCAGTGGAAGCGGAGGGGACTGAATCTGAGTCAGGGCCTAATCATCTGTTGTTCTGCTGTGAGTCAGGCCTCAGTTCTGCCTGTTAGCCACATGATCGCTGAGCTAGGAAGCCATGTAACTGCTATTTCACGGCAGCAAAATGAGACTGGAGGGGCAGCGACCCTTGTGAACAAGTCTCTCTTATAAAACTGCGTCACAGCTTCCATAACCTTTTACTTATTTGTGTCATTTGGCTTCATCAGTTCCCAGCAGTACAAAATTTACTAAATAACCTCAGATATCTTTCTGAGATGTGAAAATTTTGGCTTGATTGAAAACACTGTGATGCAATAGGTTTTTCAGATACATATATTTTTTTTATTTTTTTTCAGACTATCCTTTGCAATGAAATAAATTTTTATTTTTTCCCTTACAGAGGACAAAAATGAGTTTGTATACATGTGTTTTAGGGTAAGATGAAGCCTGATTCATCTACTGTACAATAGTGGGAAAACTGACACCTTTAAAACTTTACACAATCTCAAATATTATCAAAAAATATTTACAGAAAAATATGTTTTGTTTCAAGATGTGTGGCTGCATCAGATAGACACAAACAGATGATTATATTTTGTTTATTGTTTACAAGAAAAAACTAACTCTTTAGTTTCAACATGTCCTTGGTGTGTTTCATTAATTTACTGAAACATTCAACTTGGATCTCGATGGAACAGAGCATGTGCAGAAAGGAGAATGTGGGTTTGGAGCAGTGTTTCCCAACCCTGGTTCTCGAGGCACAGTGTCCACCATGTTTTAGATGTCACCCACTTCCATCACACCTGATTCAAATGATCAGCCTATCAGCCAGCTCTGCAGACGCCTGATAACAACCGTCAGGTGTACTGGAAGAGGGGAATATCTAAAACATGTAGGACACTGTGCCTCAAGGATTGGGAAACACTGGTTTAGAGAATGGAACAAGACTTGACAGGGTTCAATGACTTAACCTCCTGAGAATTAGCAATGCATTTTTGTCCACTGTCAGGGACAAAAAAACAAAACAGTTTTATGTAAAAATTGCTGTCAATTGCAAATTCTGTTAAAAAAATGTAGAAATAAAAATAGGTTAAAAATGTATCTGAAAAAACTGTTGCATTCTGCAGTTTCCAATCAAGACAATTGTTTAATATAAAATAGTAAAAAAAAAACAACATTACTTTGCTTGGTTTCAGGAAGTTAAGAGTGATTCTTAATGCAATAAATATCACAAATGCATGGTAAATGGTCGGTAATTATGTAGTGCTTTTCTGCACATTAATGGTGCCCAAAGCGCTTTACAATACAAGCCTCACATTCACCCATTCACCAGTGGGCGGCTGCTGCCATGCAAGGCGCTACCAGGCCTCACTGGGAGCAAATTAGGGTTCAGTGTCTTGCCCAAGGACACTTCGACATATGGACAGCTGGAGGCGAGATTCGAACTGCTGACCTTCAGCCACTGAACGACCCGCTCTACCAACTGCGCCACAAAAACTATTTTTCTACCACTGTATGTCTGACACACTTTATTCTTCCAGTTACATGATCATGAAGATGTGCTGGAATCTAGAACCGACAGAGCGCCCGACATTCAGCAAGATCTGCCAGATGATAGAAAGACTACTGGGTGACCAGCCTGAGCAGGAGCAGGTGAGCACTTTGGTCCGGTTTTTACCAAAAACTGTCCTGGGACATGTGATGCATAAACCAAAGATGTCCTCAGGAAACACTCTTTTCTACTTGATTCACCTGAAGAAGCAGCCTATTTATCTGTGGTGTCAACTCAATTAAATGAATTGGATTTTTATTTTTAGATCAAATCTTATTTCTTTGCTGTTCATGAAAAGCTCCTGTTTTTTAAAAAGACACTGTCAAAATACCTTTTCCTGCATATTGAATTAACAAACAATGAAATATTGGCAGAGTGTAAGAATTCTTTCATTGTTACATTTGACTAAGGCAGTGAGTTGTCTTTTTGATGATCCACACCTCTCCACAGCTAATTTACCAGAATGTGCAGCAGCAGGTCACAGTGGGTGAAGTGTGTGACGAGCCCAAATGCTGCGACGGCCCCTGTGACCAGTCCTGTGACCGAGAGGAAGAGGAGCAGCCCCTGATGAAGACCAACAACTACCAATTTTGCTGAATTCCCTCATTGCTGATCAATCAACCAACCAAATCAATCAATCAATCAATCAGCTACTCATCGACATGCATCTGGGGAGCTGTCGTTTGTGAACTGAACCACAGCTTGTTCCACTGCCAGACAGTTGCAGGGAGTCGCCTTCACAGCTATTTTTTGCCTGTCATGCCTGTTTGCCAGACAGACTGCAGCTGCAGCAAGCATGTGACTCGCTTCTTTGGAGACCATGACTAGAAATCGCCCTGTCTAGCACCGACTACAGACATGAAAGGAAGAAATATGTCAACAAACAACATAAGCATCTAGAGCTTCTTCTAAAATATTGGACTTGTTTGTCACTCCTGTCACACATATTTAGAGTAGAAGAATTTATTTGATTTGTGTTCTCATGGGATTTGTATTGTATCTTATATTGTTTATTAGTATTTTATATTATGGTCACTTGTCATGTTTTTGTGGATTGTGTCAGCAGGTTCATTTTCTTTTCATCCCTTTATACTCCTTTTTATTGTTTCTCGGAGGAAGAAACTCGAATGATAGTCTGCGTGAGCTGAATTTGTGGTGTGTTTTCTTCACGAATCACCTTTATGGAACGTCTATGTATACAGTGTGCAAACAGTGCAAGTGTTCTTCCCTGGTTTTAATGTGGTAAATTTACTGTGGAGGAGGCAAAGAATGGCCATGTTGTTTCCTCTCTGTGCTTTGGTCACAGCCATATTTACTTGTGACACACTTACAGTAACTGTCGATGTGGCAACATGTGATTGTTCCACTTCAGTCTAATTAATTAACCAGTGTTCAGTGTGATTTAGGAGCCGGGAATACAACTGCTCTGTTCAGGGAAATCTGTGGATCCGTCATGGATCAGATGAACAATGTTACATGTCTGATAATGTGAAAGTTATTATTTTTGTGTGGCACAAGTTGATCTCTCGTTATCTTGTAGAATTAACTGAATGTTAGGATGTAAATGTCATAGTCAGCTTACACTGCCAACTATAGATGAGGATGTCGCAATAACAGATAAGCTATAAATACAGACTGCAGACCTGTGTGACTTCAGGTGTTTCATATGTGCTTGCATCTGAATGAAATGTCTAATAATGTATATATATGGCGAGATGTAAATCCAGAATTATCTTTATTTTCGCTGAGACATTGTGGGGTAGATAATAATACATCAATTACTCATATTTGTGGTCTGTTTTTTTTTTTTTTTTGTTTAAATGAAACAATCAATGTCAAAACTGCACATAAATTCACTGAAAAACAGCTGAGGTGTGAATAAAGCTTTACCACTGAAACTCATGTTCAATGTAGCGATTATCTTTAATACCGAAATATGATGTATGCCTCGTATATGAATAAATGTTTAATAAGGTGAAGACAGAAAACCTCTTGTCTCCTCACTTCCTATTTTTTATTGGATAAAGTCCAATCTTCGTTTCCTGTGGAACGTTTCCCACATTGTCTGTCAACAATTGCACAACTCTGAAAACTTTGTAAGGAAGTATTCATTCCCCCGCTGAGACGACTAAATGAGGTACTACTACTTTCAGACACTTGCTTCAGCTATTTAAGTTATCGATTATCCTCTTGGTTTAAGTACAACAGTCTTTGAAGAATCTTCCACTAGTAACTCATTTATTTCCTGGTTGTTCAAGAGAGATCATTTGTTAATTTAATACGCTAATAAACAATAAGACAAATCCTCATGGGCTTCATCTTACCACAGATGACTCAAGTCCACTCTGCAGCAATGGCTTTAAAAAATGACTAAAATGTTTGTGTTTTTCTGCTTTGATCATCATTATTCTTTATGAGATGATAAATTATCAATAATAAAACAGCTTGGCAATGTTGTATTACAAGCAAAATGTATAACATTGCGCTCAGTGCACTAATAAATCAAATAACCCTGGTTAGTGTTTAAAATATATCACATTATGTTGTATCCAATTCAGATGAATACATGAGGGAAAACCTGCCAATTGGAGTACTAACGGGATAAAAGTAGAGCTGTAGGATTAAATGTTCATTTTACTGGTGATAAAATAGTAGAGTCAAATAATTTGTTGTTAAAGAAATATAATGTCAAGCAGAAAAAAATATTAGACCATCAAAAGTCATCAAAAACAGTGGTTATGCAATCAAGTACTAACTCCTGTGTGTATCATGT
>JAPTGZ010000002.1:25523270-25535409 GCA_029814645.1 Fowleria isostigma
CTAGTGATTTTTTCCTATTTCCAAAGTTGAAGGAACATTTAAAAGGAACAAGATTTCAGTCCATACTTGAAGTGAAGTGGGAGGTTGGGACCTGGTTGACTAGACAAGCTCCAGAATTATATCAAGAAGGAATTTTTCGGTGGAAACATCGCTTGCAGAAGTGTATTGACTTAGGTGGCTGTTACGTAGAAAAATTATTTTTGTTACTTTCAAATATAAAGTTTTTTTTTTATTCATCTTAGAACTTTTTGAATTACCCTCGTATGTAGAAAAGCACTATGTAAGCACAGACCATTTCACTAGACCAGTGTGGTGTAGTCTGAAAATTACAGCAGCACAGTCAACATCCTGGAGAGGGCAGGGGGTGAAGTGAATTATTGTATTTAAAGGGCCAGCGCTCAAAATGACTTGAACCTGATACCTGTGGAGTTTCATTAATGAAGAATTCAGACACAAACACAGCATTTATAGTTTATGTAGACCACAAGGAAATGTTTAAAAAAAAAAAAAAAAAAGCATTATATTACTCCTTTAAAATGAATTAAAAAATTGAAGAAAACAGAGGGTCTAATAATTTTTCCCATGACTGTATATGGTGTTGATGAACTACATTTGCTAATGTTTTCTTAATTAATTAAACGTTATTTATTTAGTCAGAGACCTGCTACGCAGGGTCCCAGTCGAAACAGTCTGAGGCCCCAGTAATGAATTTCTTAAATATTTTCTCTTAGGATGGCTTGCATTAACTTGATAGCTAATCTAAGCTAATTTGATGGGAGTAAAAAATTTTGTTGTTTTTTTTTAGTGGTCAGATGACAAAAATTTTTAAACAGAATAATCACAGGCTTGCTGTGGTTTAATTTAGATTAATCACAATTAAATATCATTAATTTTTAAGTTATATTAATCATGTTTCATTTTCCATGAGCAAACAGACTCAAGAAAGAAGGGAATATACTGAATGATATGAAAAGCTGAAGAAGTGCATTTTATCGGAATTATGTAAAGTTACAGGTAGGATTAGTTGGTCAGAAGTAATCTAATATTTTAGATCAGTTGATGATTTCGATCAGTTGCAGCTGTAAGTTAAACACCAGAAACTGCTCCGAATTACCAGTGAAATAGTTTTTTATTTACAGTTTGGGTTTCTGGTACAGACTGGGCAGTTAAAGCAGCATTTATTCAACGTCATTTTAATGATGAACATGGTCATAAACAGTCGAGACACTACATCAGTTTAATGTATTTTTTTTTTCTCTGTTTTGAATCCCCAGGAGATGCTTCAGAATAAATAAATAAAATAACCTTCATCAATTTGAGGACATATGCACTTGCTGTCTGCTGTTTATGATCACTGATTTAGAACATCAACATGATGTGAGCAGAATGGACGGACACAAACGCTCCTTTTATTTTGATCAAACTGTTTCTCTGTGTCTGGCTTTACCAGAACGTCTCTGGACTGGGCGCATGACTGGTATGGGATGATTCTGATAAAAAAAATATAACTGTAAATAAAGGTTTATAATAGGCTGCAGGACAGTGAGCTCATTATTTCAGTGCTAGTGGAGTATACATCAAACTACTACTGGTTACTAGTACTGGTTATACCAAAAAGAAGCAGTTCAGACAGGAAATATATTCATGTTTTGTTATTTATTTACATGAACAGTTTAATTTACAGGACTTAATTGATTTAACTATACATGTTAGTTTATACAGCAGTAATTGCTTGTGACCAACAGATGTCTCCATTTAACCTACACTAATTACTTCACAAGTCCAGGATCTAATGAAAACAGATTTTCAGCCTAAGTAAAACAAAGGCCACAAGGTTAATGACTGCATTATGATCCAGTACAACGAAAAGATCTGTTGCTTCAACAATTTTCAGTCAAAAAGGCATCAAGAGGCAAAAGAGGTAAGAAAAATTATCAAGCAGAAATGTTTCATTAAAGGCCAGTGATTACATCACACCATTTATGATTTCACACAGCTAGATAATTGTGTTGCTAAAATCCTTCGTACATTCTTTTAGTCAGAAAATAAACTGAATTAGATTAAAGACAGTTTCTATCACCTCCTCACACACTCTGCTCTCTTCGTACCATAATGGTGAAAACATTTTTTTTTTACAATCTTATATCATTTAATTTACTTAAAACATATTTTTTTACATTCTTCTTCATAATAACATTTTAACCTGTAAAATGAAATATATTGTACATACTAATAAGTACTGCATTGATTTTTCCCTATTCTCAGAAGAACAGGGTTAAGATTTATTATATTAGCACCACTTCATCCATGTATTTATTCTCACCTGTGACTTTGTTTGAGCTTACATTACATGATATTTCTTGCATTTTTAATACATTTATGATTATCCTACTTACTCACATTTTGAATTTCAGCTTTGGATCCCTCTTCACCTTCATTTCTCCGTACAGTAACCCCTCCTTTCTCTTCATTATTGGCACTACTGTCTGTGTGTCGAGGTTTTATTCCACCTATCTGTGTGTCTGTCAGTCCTGCTGTCCATCTTGAACATTTTTATTCTGTGAGAACAACCTCATATGAAGTGTCTCCTGTTTGTGCCTGTCCCTCCTCCTCCTTTTTCTCGGTGTTGATCTTTGCGACCCCCAGCCGGTACAGGGCATCCCTTATCAATACCTCCCCAGGCTGGCAGGCCGTCACCACCTGACTGATCTGCTGGTTGACAATGTCTCTGCTGGTGAGGAAGTCCACCAGGCGGTTGTACAGGTAGTAATATGCTGTGTTGTTAAAAACTACAGGCTGCTGAAGCACATGGTTCACCGATGCGCACACCTCTGCTGCATCACTGCCGTCGTCAGCTTTGTCAGTGTGTTGTGAACCCTCTTCTATTTCCTTTCCCTCCTTTTTCTCCAGTTCAGCGACCAGGCTGACGTATGGCTCCAGGTCTCTGCAGAGGAGCATTGAGTGGTGCTCTGTAGACGGAGGGTCCTGGGTCTGAGCTGCTCCAGGAGGATGCACCAGCCAGCGGGAAGATGATTTAGTGATGGGGTGGACCTGCTGGTTCTCTGCTACTGAGGACAGATCAGCGCTGTACGGCTGCTCCTGCAGCTCAGCACATGACACAAACTGACGGACAAAGAAGAGAGGGAGTCCAAATCAGTGCCACTTGAGATCTTATAAGAAAAACTGGTTATTTACATATCTATTAAGCAAAAGTATAAGCAAAGGTATTATGACAAACAAAAAGACTAAAAAAGAAAGAAAAGTATCAGTAAAGATAAATAAACTATACAAAGAACAATGTAATACAAACTAAAACAAAATTGGAATTCCTAGTAAAAATCTCCTTGTTTTTGTTTAACGGAGTTTAAAACTTAGGGTTTGATTTAACTTGGTGTAATTATTGAGCTCTGCTGTGGAACAATGGTAATGGTGTTCAGAATAAAATACATTTGCACAATACCTAAAAACAGCTTTAATATATAATCTATAAATCAAGGCTTTTCTCATGATAAAACTAAGGAAAAAAAGGTAAGCAGAGCTTACTAATACCTACCAAGGGACTCAATTTTTTTGCTTAACTTAACATTTTCAAAAAGTTTGTAAAAAATTTTTGCAAAAAAATCTAAAAACTTGAAATTCAGTCATTAAATTGTGTACTGCACATCTCCTAGTAGGCAGGCGAGGATATAACAAACTGAAAGACTAAAGTGATGAAACAAATATACACAAACAGTTTTAACATATTCTGTAATTACAAACATTTTTCAGGTTACAAAGCTACTAATCAATAACACATAAAAATTGAACCCATTACAGAAATGACTGCCGATACTACAGCATTTTTGGTGACTTCCACAGAAAACTGACTCCAATTTGAATAACTAACCTCTGGTTTCTCAAAAGGGTCAGAGAAGCACCCCTGGTTCCTGCCCCACATCTGGGTTGCCAGATCTGGATACTGCATATCGGCACAGACTGCCACCTGCCGGGCACAGTCACTAACGTACACTGGAGGCCAGTATCGGGACGACAGCAGCAGGTCCACATGGTCCCGTGCCGTTTCCCCCCTGACCAGGCACTTAGAAGCACAGACCACCTGGACACAGATATAGGACACAACTATGTTATTGATACATGTAGACAAACATAAAAATACAGCCTTTTACAGACAAACAGAGACCATTTTTATTGGCTCGTCTGCAAATCGTTGAAACAGGTTTGTAGTTTTTACCTTATGGGGGCAGAGCTTGGCCAATTTTCCAGCAGTGAGGTGTAGAGGGGGCTGTGGGGCTGTTGAGAGTCCCCCATGAACAAGTGTGTACAAGGAGATCAGAGAGGCCAGCAGCTCATTCTATGACAGAGGAAAGGAGAAAGGAGGCTTTTATTCAAACCAGTCACCACACAGACATAAATATATCACCCACGACAGCATGAACATTAAGTTACAGTAACCATGACAGGAGCCATCTTTTATCTGGGCACAACCTCCTATCAGAGCCACCAAACTGCCATGTTATCACATGATTAGTGTGCTCACTCTAACAATAACTCTCATTCTACCTAGAACAGTGGTCACCAACCCTGGTCCTCGAGATCTACTATCCTGCATGTTTTAGATGTAGCCCACTTCTAGTACATCTGATAGTTGTTATCAGTCTTCTGCAGAGCTGGATAATAGGCTGATTATTTGAATCAAATGTGTTGGGTTGGTGACCACTGATCTAGAATATTACAAGCTACACTTGGTCCCTCCTGGATCGGGGCCTTGTCACGACAAAGAGACTTGCATGGTCTAGTGATTTTCAGGGCTATGGTGTCTGTTAAGAGTCAGAATTATCCAAGACAGACACCAGAAGTGAAGACAGAGAGAATATAATGAACAAATTTCCCTATGGAAAAACTTCAAAGAGAATATCTACTCAGACCAGGGGCTCAGAGATGTTCTGTTGAGTCATTTGTAGTGATAGTGTTTGGTAGCCAGCACCAGGTGTTTGGGTTACCTACAGAACCTGGTCCAGCTCAGTCCAAAGTGGACCAGAACATGAGTGTATGTGAGGTTCGACACTCATGTAATCAACAACCAAAAAACTGGAGGTGGATTCCTGTTTACAACCTGAGCAGTGAGATGTTACTGGACTTCTGTGAGGCATGGATTGTCCAAATGAAACCATGAATAGACCCAGTTTAAAGCCTCCGATGTAGAAGCAGCTGCATATAGGTGGAATGTTCCCCAGTGGAAAAGGATAAAAGTGTTGCTAATGAATGGAGTGAATAGACACCAGGAGGTGGACCCTAGGCTGAAAGCAGCAGATGCAGTGATGTGTGCAGTGCACTGGACCTGGTGGTGGTGATAACCTCAATCAGTCTATGTTCCTACCCATATGTATGGCCATAATCTCTGTGCAATGAAAAGAAAAACAAGACTATGAAAATGTTTTCTCCAGCCAGTTAAGGTGTTTTGGATACCTCATAAGGACGGTACCTCCGAAAGGAAGTGTCTACAAGCCACCCAACTGGGCGAAATCCCTGGGATGGTCCCAGGACTTGCTGGAGAGATTCTATTTTCTAGGTGACAACAACTGGAGTACAAATGGAGGAAGTTGGTAGAGACAGGGAGACCAGGGCATCTGTGTTCCCCCTGTTGGTACTGCAACGTTCAGGATGAACCAAGTGATGTGGTAAATGAATGAACAGATGGATGTATTTTCTAGTACTTTAACAAGTGTCTATTTGAAATCAAGTACATACACAAGCTAAAACATGCCAGCAGAACAAGCACACGGACATATACACTCACCTTGTCCATGGCCGGGGTGATGGTCACCCCACAGCGTGTCAGTATTGTCTTCAGCTCATCCTCACTGTGATCCTCAATGTTATTGAGTCTCAGCTGACCATCATGGATAAGACGCACCAACACCGATGGATCACCTGAAACAGGTTAAAACAGCTTTCATGAATTTCAAAATATGTATAAAACAAGCCACCAAACATTAAAAATACACTTGTAAATATTACAATATTTAAAATATGTCCTCATAGAATTCAGTGAACTGTGACTCTGTTAGAACAGAGTCACAGTTGACATTTGCAAAACTATACTACAGTAAGGTGCCCAAAATATAGACGGTAAATAATAATTTTAAATGCAATTTATTTCCTGTTAATCTTGCCAGAGCCATATAAGTCAGTAACAGTATCATCAGTATTAGAAATATTTAAAATCCTAAAATAAAAATGCTTTATGCTCCCACTGGGAAACTCAACAGTCACAAGATTAGCAGATTATAAGGCAGCTATTTTAAAGAAGCAGTACCTGACTGCTGCTGTGTGTGAGGCAGGACTTTGTCTTTCTCTGTGTTGATGACAGTGTGACTCCTCATTAAAGGAGGAATAAAGGGAGCAATGATAGAAGCATCCACCCGTGTGATAGGGATGTCCGTGGGGAAAGCTGCCTGCTCAATGGCCTCACTCTCCATGGTCAGCCAGAAGTCATCCACGTGCACCTCATCTGAGACTGAACATTCAGGCCAGGTGAACTGCACAGACATCACATTCACACAAACACAGCTCAATATCTGGGCTCAAAGTTTGCTTTTTAAATACATTTTTGTTCCATTAATGTATCTCTAATCAGCCACCTCAACATTCTTGAGCTCCAGAACGTTGTCGGTGTATCTCTGTGCTATCTCTAGCTTGGGAGCAACACCACAAATACCGCAGATCATGTCGTTGTAGTCGCGCACTGTCAGACACTCAAAGGCCCAGTAACCAATCAGGAGAAGCTCTTGGATTTGAGATGACTCCTCTGGACTGAGAGAATGAACTGAAGCACAGAATGACAAGGATAAATAAGCATGAAAGAAAGAGGGACAAAATTCAGTGCAAGGCAGGTGATAAATCCATGTAACTCAGGTGTAATCCATGACGTGTTTACCAGGGTGATTGGGGACATGATCCAGTAAAGTCTTAGCAGCATGAGATGGTGGATGGCCAAGTTTGATGCTCGCTCTGATCCTTAAAAACAGGTCTATACTAACCAGTAGTCTGTTTCCAATGTTGAACAAACCTGCAAAAGAATGAATATTTTAAATGTTATATTATACACTGCAGTCTAATTGTGGTCGTCTACTTGTAAATAATAGAAACACTAAGAAAGTTGAGCTGAAAATATTTGCTTGCAGCTTTGGGCAGTTTACTGTGTTTTTTTTTTTTCTTTTAGAGGAAACATTTTATTTTGTCAATTAAAATTTATTAATTCAAAATATTATGTCAATGTCTCATAAAAAAATTAATATTTCAAATTCTGTGGTGAGTGGTTTTTGTAAACATATGACTACTAAAACGTGTTAAACTACAAGAAAAATAAAAACAAAATCAACACTGGAGTGCCTCCCTTTGGTCGTGCAGGTCAACACTGACAAAGCAAAAATACAATGTTATTAAATGTATTTTATGTATTACATGTAATTACTAGAGGTGTAACAAAATTGTGTGGCACGAAATTTTGCGGAATAAAAAAAGACAAAATAAAATTCAAAGACGTGTGAAACAAAAATCAAGTAAAAAAAGTTTCAAGAACGTACAGGAGCGCCACACACTTAGACCGATGATTTCTGACTGTTTCTCCTACTGTAGCAGCACTCACACTTTATGTAAAAATGGAGGAAGATGAGAAAATAGCAGACACTAGGGATACAACGGGAAAATCATGTAGCGCTCAGTCTGCCCTGCATGTGACTGCAGTGTCTCTTTTTCCCTCTATCTTTCTCGTGCGTCTGATGTCCCTGGACAGCTCTTCAGTGATCAACAGCAGATACAGGCTTCAGCACACATTACAAGGAAATATGTACAGTAGATCAGAAAATAAGCATGATGTTTCATTTGCAACGGCACCACAATCCTTCCACTATTAAGACAAACGTTTTCATAACATTGTCAATTATGTTTAAGCAATAATAAAAAAGAACCAGTGAGATTGGTTTCTTTATAATATGTAGAGCAAAACACACCCACACAGTCACACTGTCCAAGTTTACATTCAAAATGTTTTTCATCAGATTTATTATCTTAATCGGGTGATTTTGTAATGTTAATATTTTATATTGTGAGCCCTGTATCATATTTTGTATTATTTTGTGAGATGACTATTTTGTTACACCCTAGTAATTACCCTACATATATGGAAAAGCGTCCCAAAAAGAGTTAAAGTTGACAAAGTGTCTTTTGTGCTTGAGATATTTTGTGTGCAAAAAATAATTCTGTAAAGAACGTGTGACAAGCAGCATAGTTTACCTGGATGTAGGTCAGTGAAACTATGCAGAGCCAGGCACAGGACGTTGAGACACACCTTAAGATGGAGAGAAGCTGTGTGGATCAGTGTCTCAGTAAGTAGCCAGCAGTCTTCCTGTCCTGCAACAGTACTAAGACATACACACAAATATAAAAAGTCAACAAGTAGACACCTGGAAATAAAGTACATTTGTTGCTAAAAATAACAGAACTTGGGTATTTTCAGGGTTCCTACACATTTTTCAAGGTCAAATTCAGGCACTTTTTAGACTCATGTTCACATTCTTCCAGTGCTGCACCTTATCGCTGGAGTAAAATACATATCTGCATGAATACATATACTCTTTGTTTTTCACTTTGATGTACAATGGGTTAAGCTATAGTCTTCAAGCGACCCCCGTGACTCTAGATAAAGTGGGTTCAGAAAATGAATGAATGAATAGCAAAAAGTTTAGAAATTAAGGGTGAAGACAAAGTTTTATCCACAAAAAAGAATGCCACTTGGTGTTCTTCAGACACACTCGCACCGAGACAAAGATTAGGATAAAAATTAACCTGGAGTCAACCTGAGAGCAACCGTTTAAATTTTCTTTTTTGACAAAGTTTTATTTTTCAAAATGTATCACTTCTCTGTAAGTAAGGCTTGGCTTGCCATTTAAACTGGCAAAGCAAATATTAAAAATAAATAAATAAATCACATCACAGAGCTGTAAAAATGCAAGCACTTTCAAGCACTTTTCAGACCTTGAAAACACAGCAATAATATTAATATTATAATATATTCAGGTATTTTCAAGGATTTCAAGCATAGAAACATAAATAAAAGAAAACAAGAATATTTATAACACAATTAAATAACACTACTGTTCCTATCAAATTCACATATTCTCACCTTTGACCTCCTTTGAAAAGAGGGTAGTTACACAGGACACATTGCGTTGCCGATGATTCAAAGAACTGAGGCCACCCAGACTCAATCAGCGTCTCTGTTTCCACGCTGCCGTCCTGCTCCTGATCGCTCGGTTGAACCAAAACTATCTGGAGACTGTTGAGCTCCTGGATGAGTGTCAGTATTTCCTGGAGCTCAGTCTCATTTTCAGGAAATTGCAGCGAACGGCGCAAGAGTTGCAGCGTAGACTGGCGCTGCAGGTCCTTCTGAGCAGGACTCAGGGCCTGGTATGGGTCCAGTAACCTCCCACCCTAAAACATCAAGGAAGACATAATCGATCAGTTCGGCGGCAGTAACTAAATGTAATAAAAGCGATCTTTGGTCCAATCAGAGGTCACTTGTTTCCCAAATGTATCTGGATCTTCAATCATTACACACGGAGCACTGTTTTAAAAGCACCATCACCAAGGAGCAGAAGCTGAATGTAGAATTTGGGGAAGGTTTCTGGGACAGAACCATCAACAGAATATGCAATTTTTCATCATGTGCCCATTTGGACCTGATTCAGTTTAAAGCTGTTCATAGACTGCACATGTCAAGGTCAAGGCTATCAAAAATCTACCCTGACATTGAGGACATTTGTGTTACGTGTGGAGTCACACCCTGCCACTGGACTCATATGTTTGTAGTATGCCTCAAACTTGAACACTATTGGAATTCCATCTTTAAAATCCTCTCAGAAATATTGGGAACCACATTGGAACCATGCCCTCTTGTAGCCATATTTGGTGTTTCACACAGCCCATACTCCCTCAACAAGACTCACGCAAATGTAGTGACCTTTACCACCCTACTAACAAGGCGTAGAATAATACTTAATTGAAACCACCACAGCTCCCTCTTATCTGGCTGAAAGATCTCATTTTTTTTAAGATAAAAAAAAATAAATTAAATTTACTTTATGCAGGGACACAAGTAAAGTTTTTAGCACTGGAGTTCTTTTATACAGTACTTCTGTGATTTGCAAACACTCCCATGATCTAGCGTGTTTAGTCTCTGGTTCCTCACTCAGGGGCCTCTTGTTAGGGGTTGTCATAGGCACGCCATGGCTGGCTGTTGTGTAATTAACCACCGGTGATCTGTCTGCTGATCACTAATTTTTTTTTCTCTATTCTTTTTCTTTTTGTGTGTATGTGCTCATTCTGTGCAGATTTGTATTGTTTGTCATGTTGTTGTTTTTTTCTTTCCTTTTGTTTTCTTGTACTCTCCAACTGTAAATGTCTGTTGTCAATTGTGATTTGGGTGCCTGGGATGTATTTGCGTGCTGGTTTTGTTGGGGAATGAGGATTGGATGGGTGTGGAGAGGGCGGGGGTGTTTTTTTTTGTGCCTTCTGACTTACATGTGAGTGTTTATATTGTAGAATTATGTATTTGTGTTGGAAAATGAAAATAAAAAAAAAATGCTTGCAGAAAACTGATCTTTGGTGATGATCTGTAGATGACTAATTTAATGTGTCTGGATTAACATTCACAGTAAAATTAGGCTACTAAGAAAAACCAATGGGGAAAAATACAATATAAGGAAGACCTAAGAAAGTACATAGTTAAGAAAAAACTTAACTGGAAGGGAACAAAATCAAATGTGTAAAAGATGCCATAAATTCTGCCTGTCTTACCATTAATAAAAGTAAAGTAAAGGTAAAGTCTTTCAATGAAGGCCTCACCTTTGCTACCTTGGGTTTCTTCTGGCTTAACACACAGCCACATTTAGGGCACACTGCAGGTTTGTGTCTGTTCTTGTACATATAGTCACATGATGGGTTCTTACACCGACCCCTGCCTCGTGCCGTGGACAGCCCGAGATCCTATGAAAAGAAAGATGAGCAGAAAGATTAACAAATGTTAAGAGAGTGACATAAATATTAAAATCTGTCAACACTGTTCAACGGGATAAAGAACTGTGAATATACATAATGTACGTACAAAGTTAGAGACAGGGTGCTGTTTGAAAGGCAACAATGACAAGATGTTGACTCTCTTGTCGGTCAGTGAAGCCACAGTCTGGGCTCCATCTGCTGGGACAGATGGATCCTACAGAGAAATACAAAATGACGTGAGGACATATAGTAAAGGTTATTATTATTATTCTTAGCAAACGGTGTGTTCGTTTGTCTGTGTTTGTAAAACTATACATTGTGGGGACATGGTTTTGAATACACAGTCTCGTTCTGGGGACACACAAATTAGTGGGGACAAAAAACATGTCCCCAGTAATTTTTATATTTAAAACATGTATAAAATGGCCAGAACTATGTCTGTTGTGAATTTCAGGGTATGGATTAGTTTCCTTATACTGTAATAAAAACAAGGATTTTTGTGTATATATGCAAATTTGACATGTCCCCACTCTTTAATGCATTTTTAATGTACTTTTACTGGCACTTTTAATCAGCACTTTATTTGTTGGGCATTTTTAACATAATATATTAGATATTTATAATAACTATTTTAAGAGGGGGGTATTGCTTTTCTCTTTTTACTATTTTGTCAGTGTTCCTGGGATTGTTGCTGAAGACCATAACATATTTCGTTTCTGTGAATACTGAAATGACAAATAAATTTGAATCTGAATGTGACTGTGGGATTAATTAAAAAATGTATTTCATGATATGAAAAACTCAAACTAATGTAACTGTTCAGAAATTTTTTTAATACCTACCTAATTTTTTTGGCACTTGCAGAATCACAAGAAAGTGGTGTCCCCATATGTCAGCTTTACAAGACTGCGTGTGTGTGCGTGTGTGTGTGTGCGTGTGTGTGTGTGTGTGTGTGTGTGTGTGTGTGTGTTACCTGCTTGGCTGTGAATGCTGGGACCGTCTGGCCGAGCTGTTTCAAGGTGCTTGGTTTGAGACCAGAGAAACTCTCTTTAGGCACTAGAGTTTGAAAACAACTGTGTCA